>ML783307.1:104332-127595 GCA_009831015.1 Picea engelmannii | reverse complement strand
GCTGTGGCAAGAGAGGGGCCAAGCAGTTTCAGAGTTCACTAATGCCTTCCATACCTTGCGCACCAAGTTGGGTATCAAAGACTCCGACCGAAATTTGGTTCTGAAATACCATGGGGCTCTACACAGATACATCCAGACTGAAATAGATTTTATGGACATCTCATCACTTGGTGCTTCTTATCGATATGTTATTAAAATTGAGTAGAAATTTAAGCACCAGAACAAACGAGAATTCGAGTCTGCAAATCCACAACAACCAAAGTATGAAAAAGATGGCCCTAACAAACAGTATCCCGAAAACTAGTCCAAGACACAGGAAAAGAAGGGTCACGGGAAGACAAAGAAGGACACCGGAAAATGGTGTGATTTCCATCAAATCCCCTGGCACAACACCTATGAATGTCACTCAAAACAGTCATTGGTGGCTGAGATCAAAGACAAGGATCCGAACCCTGATTCAGAATCTGATTCTAAAAATATTGGTAAAGGACAGATCATTGACGCAGACCCCACTGCTATTGTCGCGACCGCAACAATTCAACCAGAAGAGCCAAAAGATCTTGAAGAGGGGGAGTGATTTTTTCATTCAAATATGTGGGTGAAGGGGAGCCCTCTGCATTTTATTTTTGATAGCGGAAGCCACAAGAACCTCATCTCAGCAGAGGTTGTCAAACAACTGGGATTGTCAACAACACCACACCCGCAACCATAGAACATTGGTTGGGTTCACCAAGGATGAGATCTTCGTGTCAACCAGCAATGTCGATTGTCATACGGCATCCAGCCCTTCAAGGATGAGGTATTATGTGATGTTTCCCCACTGGATGTCTCTATTGTTCTCTTGGGCCAGCCATATATGTGGAAGCACCATGCTATTTATGAGTCTCGACCCCGCAGTGTCACTGTTACTTTGGGGGGTCATCTCTACAGAATACCAGAGGTAGTTACAACTATTGTTTCACCTAAAAAGTGTCGCAAGGTAGTATCTCATACTGCAAAATTCAACTTCTTCACAATCTGTTCAAAAGGGGAACAGAAGGACATTGCAACCACTACAGTCTCGCCCCCTGTACCTTCTATCCAATAGAAGCAGGTCGACAAGGTTGCAGCAAAGCACAAATATTTCTTATGCACACCTTCCTCTCATGTAGATCGACTTGTTGAACAACCTCAACTTCAATAGGTTCATGACAGACTTCCACAAACTAAGCAGCGCGACGTCTCTAGCAATACAAGCAGCTCACCTAGATGCAGATCTAGCAAACGCTTTTCCCTCTCCCCCGGGAACTCAACACAATGGAGACCATTGCTTCCTAAGGAGGGAGGATGGATCCAAGTGTATATCGGTGGCCACCCACCTTTTCCGACGGGCTCAAAACAATTTTCTGGCAATTTTGGCAATTTACTATTTTTAGCAGGTTTTAACTTTCGGGGCCATTTTGAGGGCCTAAATGAAGGTTTTTTTTAGATCGAGGTTTTCAAATATAGATAAATTAATTATTGGGACCCCAAAATGAATCTCCTCGATGATACCTTTCCAACGAGCTATCATACTCCTAAAATGAAGATCGTATGCAAAAGTTACGACCCCGGGAAGTTGATGTACTAACTTACCCAAACGGGGCCCACATGACTTTTGGCGCTTCATCTCCTAGGGTTAGGTTTTTGGATGTCTAGGAATTTTGGCATTCCTGTTTATTGTAAAAATGCCTTTAGAGCCTCATTTTAATCATCTTCTTGCGAATGCGAGTAGCCGTCACATCTCTTCTTAGAGATAAACTGCCACCATTCTAGCGAGTCTTTCACTCTGTATTTTTACAGTCTCTGTACATTTATTTCATTAATAGAAATCATGTATTACTGTATATCTATGTTTATGGTTTCATCTCTGATGTATTTATTTTATATTACTGGATATATGCAATATCTTTGTGCATTTCTTTATTATATCTCCACTCTCATTTCATGCCGAAAATAATCCGGATCACCGGTATACTTCAAGTCATATCTCTTGAGTTGAAGTGACATCTTTCTTCTGTGCCTTTCCATTTGTTCTCTCTTCTTTGTTTGTTCCTAGAACTGAGGCTCTTGGTATTGTTTCCTTCTTTCTTTTTTTCTTTGTTGATGTGATAACACATATAGTATTGTTGCGATGAAATTCTTTTCGAGTATTTGAAGCTGGGCCACTAGATTTTTGCGCCATAGCAGCTTCTAACCGTTCCTTTCCCTTTGTACCTTTCTTCCCTACTATTGGCACCTTCCATTGATTTGGCCATTCTGTGAGTACCAATTTGACTTATTTTCTTGTAATGTAATAATGCATCTTGAGCCATGTCTTTTTAGGGTCTCTTGTTTCTTGTCTCCATGTATTATTTATGGATGCCTTAAAGTTGGTTATCCCCTCATGTTCCTTCACCACTTTAGGTGAAATTCTCCATGTATTTGCAATCTTTTCCTGCATCTCTAGGATATACATGCAAAAAATAATCATGTTGTCTTTCATTTTCTTAGCATCTGTGTTGTGTCGCATAGTTTCATACCTCGTTGCACCACATCTTCCTGTTATTCCACAAAACTTGGAATACTTTGGTTTCTCCCATGCATCTAGGGATATCAAAATTTATAGCCATGAGTAGTGGAATTATGTTACAACATCCCTGCAATATTCTAAGAAAAGTATTGGCCCTTGACCAAGTTTTGGTAGATTATTGGTCATGTTGACCTATTTTGGGACTTCAACAGCCTGTCGAAGGAGGAGCACAAGACAAGGAAGATATCATGGGATCTCGGCTCCTTTTTGGGTTTTTGGGAATATGTAACGGGAATGGGATGTCGGCCCATGGGTCTACCCAAGTTTAGGCCTAAATTGTAATATATAAATAGATGCTTAGGCTAGATAGAAGGAAAGTGGTGCATCTATGTTATGTGAATGTATGCTAAGTGCCAATAGAGTTTGTAAGTTCCTTGTGCATGACTGTAAGAGACTTGCAGAGCTAAGTGTAGGTCCTTGTAGCAGATTGTGGAAGGCTTAGTGATGCAATGCAAGGAAGAAGGATCTAGCGAGCTACGCAGATCTTTTGTCATGTGCGGAGTAGGGTTTTGAGGCTCTGTGCTTGTAATCGATTGACAAAAGACAATAAAGAAGAAGAGTTGGTGGATGTAGCCCCAGGGTGGGGGTGAACCACATACATACTTTGTTATGCTGCTTTGTGCTCTGTCTTGATGCATTCAGATGTTATTTGCTAAGTTCTTTGATGTATTTAGATATATCTACTTATGCTTTGTGCTTATTATATGCGATAAACTTAGATTTGATCTATATGGATATGCTTAGTTATTGATTTGCTTGATCTGATCTATTTACCTATGTTAAATGATTAAATACATTAAATCAGTGTGAATGCTTCAATGCTCTGTTTTATTAGTGAAGTGGATATTCTTTACATATTGAGGAACTGACGATGTTAATTTCTTTATTAAGTAGTACAATCACATATATGTGTCCCATCTAAGGTTGCAGACACCTGAGTCTTGCAACCACCCCTGCCTCTACCTCAGGTGAGACTTCATTTGCTTCACAGGTGTTGCTGAAAGGACCGGTAGTTAGGGCTTTGTTGGTGCATTTTGGTAGCATTGAACCTTGGGTCTGCCCCTGTGCCAACAAATGGTTCCATTGTCGGGACCTGAAGCTGTGATTGTTGGGAACTGAGAAAGAAGAAGCTCTGTGCAAATATTCATCCTGAAATTGTGAAATATCTGTGCATAGATCTGTCGCTCTAGCGCGTAATATTCTACTTGATTTATAAAACTCTGTGCTAAAAGAAAGAAGCCCGATCTGAAGAAAGGAGGTCGGATATGATGGAAAGAAGCAAGATCTAAAATCTATGTTCTCTAAGAAAAGTAAAAATGAGAATTTCCGATTAAAAGAGGTAAGATATGAAAGATCTATGCTCTGATAAAGGTAAGAATAGTTAAAAGTTTTAGATATGGAAACTTTGTGCTCTGTAGAAGTAAGATAAGTGGAAATTTGTTTTTCTAGAATATGGATCTAGGTATGTTTAATAGATTCTTTCTTATCTTGAAAACTAGGTCACTAATAGATGAAAGAAGGCTTGATATGAGTAGATCTGATAAGAATAGTGAAAGATATGTTATACCTATGCATAGAAAGAATGTTTGGACTAACAAATGGATGCAAGATCCTAGAAAGAATTTTTTGCAGGTTAGCTACCATGATCCTAGTGCACAATACCGGAAAGGTTTGGGATCATTTAAAAGAAAGAGAGGATTAACCCTATGTTATAATTGCAGAAGACCGAGACATATTGCCAAGGAATTCCCTAGGAAAAGACCTGGTTGTCTTTGTTGTAAAGATATGGACCATGAAGTGTTGGATTTCCCTAGAATGATTGCTAAGCTGGAAGAAATGAATCTGAATAAAGAAAACCCTAAGGCAGATCTAGGAATGGAAGAACCCTAGAAAGAATCAGAGAAATTATTATTACATATGAAAGAAACCCTGAATGACCACCGACATGTCAAACTATCAGAGATCTTCAAGGAAAAAGAATGCATTGAAGTAAGAATAGGAGACTTCGACATTGACTGTATTCTAGATGAAGAAACACAGGTGAATATCATGATAGAAAGAACTTGGGAAGCCATAGGGAAGCCTGCTATGATCCCTTCATTAGGAGGAATAGGAATATTCATAGGAAAGATGATAAACCTATGTGAGATGCTTACTCGCATACCTATGAACACTAATGGAACTTCGACAAAAGAAGATTTTGAGATTATTAAATTTATTGAAGAAAGCACCCCATTTACCATGTTACTAGGAAAACATTGGATTGTTAGAGATCAAGTCAAATGAAATAAATAAGAAGAAGTCTTGGAGAACAAGAAACAAGAGT
Organism: Picea engelmannii; assembly: GCA_009831015.1. Lineage (NCBI taxonomy): Eukaryota > Viridiplantae > Streptophyta > Pinopsida > Pinales > Pinaceae > Picea > Picea engelmannii. The sequence goes on along the minus strand of ML783307.1, from coordinate 122,679 downwards.
TAAAAGATTTCATGACCAGAAGGATCACACACTTAATTGAAGAATAGGAGAGCAGATCGAAGTTATTTAACACTAGCAACCCAGATGTCGAAGCTACAAGAACATTAGAATACCCACAGAAGACTGAAGTACCTACCCCAGAAAAATACGAAGTATTATCTAGGAACCCTAGGGAAGAATCTCAACAACGCGAAGTGACTATGACGAAAGAAGATAAAAATCAAAATGGAAAATAACTACCGAGACGAATCTCACTGAAAAGAAGGCTAGAAAGCTAATTAAGAAGAGAGATAATTTCGAAAAGTTGTAGAAGGTTCCAGAGGGAACTTCACAGACAGAAAAACTGCAAAATGGGACCTTCGCCGAGATATCAGAACAACGACACATGGCACTTTGCTATGATGAAGAAATATAGTCATTGGGGACATTATAACCGTTCGATCAACGCTTCGAATGGGCAAAAAGGAAACTATGGTTCGTCATCAGACCATTGGACCGTGCCATAATGAACCAAACAAGAGTTAATGGAGGCTAATACCCATTGCAAGCGAACCGTTGTCAAGTTCCCTATTTATCCTGCCACGCCGCGCACTAATAAAACTTTTGATAATTGAAAATTCGAGCCCGCACACTAAGCTGAGTTTATATAATGATCATCACACTCTTTCTCTCTATCTCAGTACTGTGTCTAAGTTGTTCCCCGAACTCGTGATTGTTCACCCCAAGTGTGTATGTCGGAAGAATTAAGCGCCACATAGAAAGTTGTTGAAGAAGTTTTGATCGACTTGATGACTGAGAAAGTCATGTTAATGTATGAAGGTATCCAGGCTTCATCCACAAAAACAATGCAAGTGTCTCCATCCACTGCTCGAGCCAGACCATCCCAACCAGCCTATGAAAAGCGAACCAAGCACATTGACGATCTCGTGAATGCTAAGTTGATTCCAAGAATTTTACCTGCCTATCTACCACCTCTAAGAAGCACAATAATCGAGACAATGTTCTCGGAGAATTTGAGTACACTTTGGTCACTATGTACCTCCCGAAGGGGATACACGCAATTCACACAGGTCAAGAAAATATTGTAGCGTTGAAGTTTAGCGACTTCAACCTCGGTGACAAGAAGGTATACAACATTCTCACCCCACATAAGTACCTAACCAGAATAAAGGGAAATAATTCAAATATAGTTCTCGAGTCATGGACTATGAACCTCGCGCAGTCCACACTGCTCATTGGCATGACGATTCCTCACTTCGGAAGGCACCAAGAAGTGAATTCATGCGTCAAGCTACTACTTTCCTATTACCATGTCATATACTTATGGTTAAACCGTCGTATCATAGTGGATTTGACATTGATCAATCAGATCACAAGGTTGAGTATGCAAGGACCCAACCCACAGGATTTCTATCCCGGAAAAACAACGGATCACACTTTATCTCAAACGATCAAGGACACCTATGGCGATGTCGAGAAGGGAACGTGAGGCTACAAGGTAGCCTCTATCCAAAGTAGCACAGTGCGCCTTTCCTATTAGTTGATCGCAGGAAAGTTATTCCACAAGAACCGACCCACCCAAGTGACTGGTTTTGTAGTCGACCTCGTAGGAAAGTGCGCAGAGGGCCTACAAATGAATTGGGTGAAGTGCCTAGTGAACCAGTTGGAACTGGACTACATGGAAGCATAAGATCAGGGATATGAATTCCACTTCAGTTGGATTTTGATCCTGATCTCTTTCATCACCTAGGAGATGCCGAAAGGTGTGACCTTCCCGGACATCAAGCCCTTTGATCCTCTGGGCACAAAGTTCAGTACATTGGGGTATTCCAGTGATATGAACAAGAAATGGCAGTCAAATTCTGTATTCCACACATATTAAAACCAACTGAAGACAACCATCCAATCCGAGCCTCGCATCATCCCAAATACTCTCCACAGGTTTCAGCCTTTAATGAAATTCAGCGCGGATCGCCATTTCATTTATATCATAATGTGTGCTAACGAGCACAAACAACAACTTTAGTCCTATTACAAGCTAATGGAGGAGGACTTGGAGGAGATCACCAAGGACTGGTCAGCAGACCTCCTCATTCCAGTAGACCCTGTGGAGATGTCTGACATTGACAGTCCAGAAGAAGTGCATGATACACCTAGACCTAGCAAGACAAAGAAGAATGAAGAAGCCAAAGACGTAAGCAGTACCTCAGCAAAGACTGCTTCCATCTCACCTGAGCAATGAGGAGATGGCATAGAGATCGATGGTACAGAAGTTGAATAGAAGAAAGGAGAGGTTACACCGCCTAAAGACAAGGAGAATCCGTTGAAGAAAAGGAAGGTTTCCCCCCTGAAGCCTTCTTCCTAGAAGAAATCGAGAGCATCTATGACCAAAATGCAGACTACTCTCACCTCGGATGACTTCGATTTCATTGTAGCAGCAATGAACGATGCTTCATTGGAGATCACATAGAAGCAAGAGGCTCAGCAGGAGGAGATATACAATCGAATTAAGGTTGAACTTTAAGGAATGCAGCAGGCACTACAGTCCAACAGCGCAGTTTCCACTGTGCCTCTTCCATTGGAAACACCAGAACTTGGAAATGAGTTAGCTCAACTCCACCGAATTGTTGATACAGTCGAATCTCACCTTCAATGAGCAATGGAGGAAACAACGCAAGCCACCCAAGCTTTAGCACAAGTACAAGAAGACCTTCTAGAGCAACACAGTGCTACAGAACAGGAAAAGCTTACTCTCCAAGCAAAGTGGGATGAAGAAAAAGTCCAGCTACAGAAAGAAAAGGAACAGTTGCTCGTGGAGAAACTTGAAGTAAAGGAAAGGGTCAACAAAGAAATTTTCTCTGTGATAGTTATAGAAGTAAATGTCGAAGAAAGAGTCCCACAGCAGGTGGCACAACTTGAAGAAGTGATTTAGCAACTACATCAATGCATAGAATATTTTGAGCTACGCACAGTGCCCGAGACCCCACAAGATGTAAGAGACCAAAGGGAAGCAACTGCCCGGAGCGCAGTTGAGAGATTGAAGGCTCTTGTCGGGGAGTGCAAGCAGCTAAGTAATCGCAACACCCAAACATATGAGAAGCTCGGTGAGAATCCAAAATTGTAGGCACTGGAGTCGCAACTCCAGGAAGTGAAGAAACATGAAGACACACTACAGGCACAACTGAAGGCCCTGTCAGTTGTAGACAGAATGAAGATATCTCAAGAGCACCGAACCGCCCAACAACAAATCCATAATATCTAGAGCATAGTTATGGAGATAACTCAGAAACTCCAATCAGTACAAGATAATGCCTATCAGTTGTTTACAGAGGTAGAAGGCCAGGGATTAGAACTAGAGCAGGTTAACACTGCAGAAGAACAACACCTGTAAGGACCTGTGAATGATGCAGTCATTCAAGAATTTGCTGAAAAAGATCACGTAGCACAACAACATATCGAAGAATCTCGAGCTAAGCTCGAGGTGTTCGAGGTAGAACTAGTCATACCAGAGTGACTCTGGACGAGTCAGAGGTGAGTGTTGGGGGCGTATTGGCCCTTGACCAAGTTTTGGGATATTCTTGGTCATGTTGACCTATTTTGGGACTTCGATAGCCTATCGAAGGAAGAGTGCAAGACGAAGCATATATCACGGGATCTTGGCCCCTTTTTGGGTCATTTTTGGGTTTTTGGGATTATGTAACGGGAATGGGATGTTGGCCCATGGGTTTACCCATGTTTAGGCCTACATTGTAGTATATAAATAGACACTTAGGCTATATAGAAGGATGGTGGTGCATCTATGTGATGTGAATGTATGCTAAGTGCCAGTAGAGTCTGTAAGTGTTTTTTGCATGACTGTAAGAGACTTGCAGAGCTAAGTGCAGGTCCTTGTAGAAGATTGTGGAAGGCTTAGTGCTGCAACACAAGGAAGAAGGACTTACCGAGCTACACAAATATTTTGTCCTGTGCGGAGTAGGGTTTTGAGGCTCTGTGCTTGTAACCAATTGACTGAAGACAATAAAGAATAAGAGTTGGTGGATGTATCCCCAGGGTGGGGGTGAACCACGTAAATACTATGTCATGTTTCTTTGTGCTTTGTCTTGATGTGTTCACATGTTATTTTCTAAGTGCTTTGATGTATTTAGATAGATCTACTTATTCTTTGTGCTTATTATAAGCAAGAAAGTTAGATCTGATCTATATGGCTATACTTAGTGCTTGATATGCTCGATATGATCTATTTACCTATGTTAAGTGCTTAAATACATTAGATCAGTGTGAATTCTGCAATGCTTTGTTTTCTCAGCGAAGTGGATATTGATTACATATTGAGGAACTGACGATGATAAGTGATTTATTAAGTAGTACAATCATAGATCTGTGTCCCAGCTAAGGTTGTAGACAACTAAGTCTTGGAACCACCCCTGCCTCTACCTTGGGTGAGAATTCATCTTCTTCGCAGGTGTTGCCGAAAGGGCCAGTAGTTAGTGCTTTGTTGGTGCGTTGTTGTAGCATTGAACCCTGGGTCTACCCCTGTGCAAACAAAAAGGTTGAGCAGATACGACACCCAACTTCAAACTGTTCATTTTGCGCATTGCGCAACTTCTGCGACCACCCCTGCAGGTGCCTCTTCTTTGCGACATTTCCTCAGTATCTTGCAGGCCATCAATTTTTTCACAAATATGGTAGCTAGGTCATTAATGTTCTTAATAATCATCCCCATGTTTCCACTATCTATGCCAAATTTTTCCTTTACCTCTTCTGCAATAGATTTTTCTTTTGTTTTTCACTGAGGTATTGTTTTGTCTTTACCCCTTCTGTTAGTAATCCCACCAACTTGGAAATTAGGTTGAAATACATCAAGACAAGTCTATCCATACATATAAATCCTTCGTGTATGCGTGCCAAAAAAAAATTGACGCATGCATTCATGTCTCTTCCCCTGCTGAAATGAGGAAATTCCAACAAATTCATGATGTCGGAGTTGTAAAGTCTAGTTATCCACTATTTGGGATCGATAATTGGGATTCCTTTCGAAGTTGACCCCTTGTTCTCCATGTAATCCTCCTGCACAAGCTCTGGGAACTTAGCGAATTCTTTCACATTATGATCAGCATACCACAACTTGGGAACACATCCTAACATATCTTCCACAATGATGATTGAGTCCAGGATGTGAGGCACTGATAACAAAATCTGTATTTGTGTGTGTGTTGATGACTTCTTCTTCGACGACCCTGCTTCCATTTCATCTAGAGTTTCTTCTTCCTGCATTTCTTCATCCATGGCGGGATCATCCTCAGCCTCAGGGTTTTCCTCTACTATAGGTGTATCATACTTTGTTTTAACACTGTCATTATCTCCCTGTTCTCCCACTATGTGCGTCGTTCCTAAGGTTTTTGTACTAGCGTTTCGGCCTTGTACTGCTTGGTTGTCTTCTGTTGCTTCTTCTTGTGGGTTTTATTCTTCAATGTGCATCACGATAATATATTTAGTCTCGGTAGTGGGAATATCATCCACATCGACCACTCCAATTTTTTCTTCTAGCAGTATGTTAGTGCTACAGGTTCTTCGCACAAACAGGCTTGGTTGTCAGAACTTTGCCAGTGCCATTTTTGTAGGATCAGGAAAACTTAGCTGCAAAACTTGGTTGGGTTCTTCACAAACTCTTACTTACGCGTGCCATGTTTCTCCATTGCTTGGTCACTCAAAAATCACAAGTATTTTTTGTTTTCCTAACTTTTAACTTTTTATAGACTCTGTCATTAATGCTCTGACGCGTGCTTTCTTTTCCATTCACCAGTTTTCCACTTTTCCAATCATTTTTTGTCCCATCGTGTGGTGTTTAATTTTCCTACGAGAAGTCTTATGAATTATATCACACCAATTTTTTGTATGTTGTGTGTTGTCATTCTCAACTATCTTTCTACCACTTATTCCTCTAATTACTTCTTTTTAGATTTTTATTCATTTTTCTAGTTTTCTCTTCCTTTTCCTTTTTAACTCCTACTATTTAGAATATGTACAAGTCTATTTGTTGTGCTGCAACTACTGAGGGTTAGTAGGTCGACTGCCCCTATACAGTTTCAATTGACTACCATTTATCAGTCCTTGAATGTCCTTTCCTGCTAAATCTTACAGGTGTATAGCACCTCCATCTCTGATAAACTTTATTTTATATGGCCCTAGAAAATGCATTCTAAGTTTCTCGGGGTGCTACAAATACTTACTTTCACAGAGGAGAATTGTATCTCCTTCTTTAAAATTATTCTTCTTCATATATCTTTCATGCCATGATTTATCCTTTGCTTTTTGTACCTCTTAATGGAAACCTGATATGATTATGTATTCTTCTAATTTTATAAGTTGATCTAATCATTCATGTGTTGCACCTCTTTCTGTCATATCTGTAATTGTTGCAATGCATAGGATTGGTATCAAATAATCTAAGGGAACTACTACTTCCTATCCATACACCAATCTAAAGGGTTTCTACCCTATTATCTTCTTGCATGTAGTTCTACAAGCCCAAAGTATTGTTGGTACCTTGAAATCCCAATCGTGTTTGTTCACATTACAAATATTTGTCAAGGAAATCTCCAAAATCTTGTTAAAGGCTTCCATTGTTCCATTAGCTTGATGGTGATAAGGAGTGCTCTTCTAATGATGTATCTCAAATTCTTCCAACATTGCCTCAATTGTGTTGTTGATGAAGTGAGTCCCTTGATCACTCATCAATATTCTTGGACATACAAACTTTATCACTACATGTTCAAATAAAAAGTGTGATGCAATATCTGTTCTACAATCCTTTACCGATGTTGCCTCATCCCATCTAGTGAAGTATTTTTTTGTTGTAATAATATATCTTCCTCCTGATCTTTGTTTCGGTGAATTAATTGGACCTACAAAATATATTTCCCATTTATCAAACACTTGTAAAGTTACTTGAGGTACCAATGGCATCTCATCCCTCCTGGATGGTTTCCCAACTCTTTGAAAAACATCACACTTCTAACATTATTCCTTTGAATCCTTACAAATTGTTGGTCACCATAATCCTACGCATAATACCTTATGTGTGGTAGCTTTCCCTGTGTAATGTCCTCCAACTATCCCTTCATGTGTTTTTGCTAAAATTATAGGACTTTCATGCTCCATCACACATATTCTCAAGATGTTATTTGCTCCAAGTTTTTATAAATTGTTTTAGGATTAATCCGTAAGTGCAGACACAAACCGATCTCCCTAGATCCACCTGGATCTAGAACAAAACAGGACAGAATAATACTCTTTCCCTAGATTTAGACTATTGAATGAACTAGGAGGCAAGAATCATGAACATACCTTATGATCACTTCCTTGGGTCTCTATTGTTCCAAGCTTCGCTCCAATTCTCCTGTGTCGTCAAGACCAGGACAGCTCAAACCAATTGAAGTGAAAACAACTCAATATATTCAATAGCTAATCTATACATATGATCAAGGAGTTATGTAATAAAGTGACATTAGCTTTATGGGAAAGGGACATATTACTGTATTAAATTGATAGAAAGTAAGACTTACAACCTGAGCCTTGATGTTGTAAACCTCCTTTCGATGGCTCTTAGCTCTGACACACACACTTGCTCATGCATGAAGAAGATCAACCACTTTTGATAACCTTGATGGTGTCTCTAGCTGTTGTAGCATCAATCCTTCATACAATCTTACACTAATTCTCCAATAAATCTCTTGCCAGTTTGCTTCTAACCTTTTCCATGAGAATCCCATAAATTTATAAGAGAGAATGGATTAGTTACTTGGATAGGAATGATCCCAAAATATCAGGAAAGCCAGTACTTAGATAACCATTCGAATGCCATCTCATCCTTCTAGAAGATTCCCTTCTAGAAGGTTCGAGAATCTATCTTTTTCCTTTCTTTAGAAGATGTTCGCACCCTAACAGTTAGGCACAGTGCGAACCTCTCACACCTTGGCTTAAGGCAGCCTGCGAGAATCATGCATTCTCGCAGGCAAATGTATTGACARCCTGCGAACCTTCCTCAAAACTGTGATTTCTGGAAAGAGACAAAGGTAACTTTTCTCAGGATAAAGTTCTAATGAAGAGCATGAGTTCACCATAATCATTACATCATCATGAAGACCAAATTTATGGATAACAGAATGCCCCCCAAAGTCTGAGATTGGAACCAGTGACAGTCAATAGAATTTGTAAGCTGCATGTGTGTGTCAAGAACCAAGAGCACATCTAATCGGAAACCTGCAAACATCCAAGCATCTGCAGAATATCATATATACCAATACTGAGGTAGGCATTCCCATACTCAGATCATATACTGATGACATCATAAACAAAGGTCATGGCCACCAATCATACACTGTGGATCCATTCCGTCACAATATAGCATAGCCACCTGAATACACTGTGGATCTATGCGATAAATTTTAAATCAAGATGACATAGCCATGAAACATACACAGTGGATCTATGTGTCACAAATCATACATACTCCATCACAACTTGGATCATAAATAGAAATCCAGGGTCTTCAATCTCATCGCCCAAAGTACGAATCTAACCATGTGATTACATGTGTTGAAGTCGAACATGGCACAAACCACTTGATTACCGGTCATTGATGCAACCGTTAACAAGTGTGAGGGAAATCACCATTGATGTCAATGACTCCCAAGGTACTATAGTACAATCCATCGACTGTGAATAGATGATTTGGTGTCGAACATCCGACAAAATCTTTCAATAAGGGGTCAATGATGTAAACCCACTGTCGAAAGTGAGGAAACTTGTCATTGAGGCATGCAAGCTCCAAGGTACTAAATAATTTCTAAGTCTTGATTCCGGATAATGAGCTGAAGTCGACGGAACAAAACTCGTCACAGGAGGGCCTTGATGTATCCCCCATCAATGACATGAAATGAGTAACTGAGTTGGAAAGTGAAACAGAGTATGTGGCAATTGGACTTTGGACACAGGGAAGGCCGACACAGAGTGAAGGGATAACTGCAGATGGCCGACTCAATATAGGTTTCAGATGGACTCCTCTTGAACATATGAACGACACGACCAATGATTTGGCATCATTGACTCAAATATGACACATGGAATGACCTTGTAATCAATCGAAAGAGAGACAAATGAATTTCCCAACCCGACTTCAAATGATGAATAGGGGGTGTCATGTTCAAGAGCGACTCTCACTGCCAATTAATACGAAGATGAAACATATCCCTTTCCCAAATTTCCCCCCACCATTTCTGGCAAGTACCTCTTTATTTTTACGCAATCTTGAAGAGGATCACATATGCTTGTTGATATAAGCTCATCCTTTGGATGAGTCCCTCGGAGTATGTTTAACGAACCTTAAGAAGGAGTGGTTCGGTCCCATCACGGGTCTGTCAATGTTTGTTTAACGAGTCCAGAGATAGTAAACTCGAAGGTTTTTCAAGATTATATAGTTTGGAAAAAAACTTAAAAGAGAACTCTCTCAGTTCCTTTTTCATAACATAGTCTGGATGAGACCGAAAAAGAGAGAAATTATCGTTCACCAGATGCATACTTCAAATACTTTATCGAGTGTGAAAATAGCAAGGTCGCTCGACAATCTTTTCATGTTTAGAGAGTATGAAAAGAGCTTAAAGAAAACTCCAGGGGGGTTCCTTTTTCGTATAACCACAGTGAGCCCGAAAAAGTGATAAAACTATGCTCAATCACATTCTTATGTTTTTCACGAGCGTAAGAACGGACAAAAAGACGCTTGAGGTTTTATGTAAAAACCATAAAAAACGATCAGAATCACACCATAACGGAGAAAAATATGTCCATATCCTTTTCGTAATCATCAATGTTTCACACCTGCAAGTCATTACACTCATTTTCATATTAGTGATTAGTGTTAATCAATAAATAAACATTAAAAACCCAAATTGACATATTAAAAAGTAAATTAAATGAGTAAATAAACAATTTTACCATATCATTTCACATTTTCACTATTGAGCTTCAAAAACCCTCATTTTACCCTCTGAATTCGGCGTTGATTTCCGGGAGATATGAGAGACCATTTGACGAGCCGTCAGCAGCATTTTGGTAAGTTATTCATTCTTGATCTTTTCATGGTTTAAAATTTTGATTCCATTGGTTAAAAGTTATGTTTTAAGTTATTTTTTGAACCATATATGCATGGAGACATTCTCGCAGGTGGCCCATACGGGACCTGCGAGAATGAATCATTCTCGCAGGTGGGCCTTGAGCCACCTGCAAGGTGTTCGCACTGTGCATAATAAGGCACCTGCGAGCAACGCAGAACTCAATTTTTTTTTTAAAGTTTAGCCAATGAAAAAGATTCATTTCATGAATAAGATCATTAATCTTCTTTGTATGTTTCTTATGCAGGTAAATAGCCACAAACATGGTGCTTGAGTGGCGAGAACGAGAACATGAGGAGGATAATGAAAATGCTGAGAATCATCCTCCCACCATAGTCGCATTAAGAGATTGTGGTCTCTTAAAATACTTCTGTATCCCGGGCATGAGATCCCAAGTCCGATTACTGGAGTATCTAGTCTGCATGTGGGATCCAGACCAGCAAGTTTTCAATGTAGGATCTCACACATTAGCCATTGACATCAAGGACATATATTTCTTGACCATATTATCCAGGCGTGGGTCTTATGTCAGTCTGACCGGCAGCAGAGCTGGCGGGTTAAAAATGAGTGAATATTGCAATCAATACTGTGTACCCGAGGCTGAAAGAAAGAAAGGGAAAGTGGCGATCTGGGGAGTAACAGACCTGACTCTCCGCACTATTCTCTTCACGATTGCTCGGATGGCTGGAAGTGTCACTCCCCATATGGAATTACAGAGCTATTTTCAGTACGCCATCGAGTGTACTGAGCCCCGAGTATTTAACTGGGCTGATGCAGTGTTGCGCAGTATCAAAAGACAACTAACCAAGTGCAGGTGGGGTGAACTGAAACAATTTGGATATGGATATTTACTAGTTTCCTTCTTCCTTGAGAGGGTCCCTGTATTTAGACTACAGGTTGAGTGGGAATTTCCAGGTCCTAGGGATCCGAGGATGTTGCGATGGTGCCAGCTCATGGCCCGGCACGTGGCAGGACCAATCGTCAAATATGACGATATTTTCTTTGAATGGTTGCAAAACCAGATGCTGATGGTCGATGACTACGCCTATGTCGGGTTGGATTTTCGAGGAGATACGAATCTAGCATTGCCTAAGGATGCTCAGCGGGGAGACCTCGGTAAGAAGTACACAAATTTTCTCTTTTTCAAATGTTTTTGAATTTTAATCATATTTAAATGTTTTTGTTTTATATATTTATTCGAAGACTAACACCAAATGTTTGTTGATAACATAGATGTTGGACCTTATAGACCTCCTGGAACTTCTCCTATCCAGCGATGAGGAGAAGCAGCAGTAGTATTACCACAGTATGTCGAAGATTACCAGGTGGTGGAACAGAACTTAGAGGGTCTTACAGCAGACATTCCAGATATGACTCTGGAAGAGGTTCCACGACGTGATCAACGTCATACTATAGGGGTATCCGTGGCTATGGGTCGACTGCTGCACAAAGTAGCTAGGGAAGTAGTGTATTACCATGAACGTCATCCGTGACATCACTTTGTAGAAGATATAAGCTTCAATTTTTGATATTTTGGTCTTCAGACAAACGTTTTTGTAAAAACAACAAACTCTTATGATCATTATATACAGATGGCTTCTACCGGCTTATTTTGTATTGTGTAAAAACGTGTTTGATTTATAAATGGTTCAAATGTCTATCCAATACATAATTAGCCAATGCATCTGTTAATGTATTAAGACATCTAGGAATATGTTGATATTCAATGTGATCAAAATATCATTCCAAGAGGCGAATTCGCAAATACACTCGTAATAAAGTAGCACTTCGAATAGAGTAGACATTACTTAGCTGTAGTACCACAAGCTGCAAGTCAAATTGCACAACCAAATGACGGATTTCAAGCGAGATAGCATCAACCAATAATTCAATAATGGCGCTCTACTCAGCAATGTTGTTGGTTGCACGGCCAAGACATACACCTCATAAAGATATAAGTTCATTGATTGGGGCATAGATTGCCCAGGCAGTGGAAGCTAGGTTCTGAGTACTACGGCTAGCACCATCAGTGAAGCCAATATAGGGTAGTGAAATTCCTGACATCTGGCAACCAAACACAATGTCACGTAAGGGCAGAGACCAGATAACGTCAAAAGCAAACTAAAGTAACACACACAATGTATGATACATAAAATACAAGTTCTTGTGCACAAATAACTTATGCATAGTACTTCTTCAAGTACAACCCATTCCTGGGTTCACTCAAAGGTATACCATCATAATCAACTAGCTCATACGCTCCTTTTTCCAACACTCTGTGAACAATGTAAGGACCACGCCACATTGGTTCGAATTTCCCAACTCCTAAGACATCTTTATCMTGTTCATACAGAAGAATAAGATCACCTTTAGAGAAAATGCGAGGCTTGACATGTTTKTCATACTGTGCCTTGACATGTTTCTTTTGGGCTTCTATTACTAGAGTAGCGTCATGTCGAGTCTCGTCTAATCGCATCAAATACAACATACGTTCTTCTTCAACAGAGGTATTGGGTAAGAGTTCGACAGCTAGCTTCAGAGAAGGTATTTCACATTCTATTGGAAGAATGGCTTCCACGCCATAGACTAATCGAAAAGGCGTAAACCCCGTAGCGGATTTAACAGATGTCCGATATGCCCACAATGCCGAAAACAACATCGTGTGCCAGCTGGTTTTATGAATTCCTATCATCCGTCGAAGCATAGTTATAAGAACTTTGTTGATTGCTTCGACCTAGACATTAGCTTGAGGATAATAGGGTGTTGAGTTATCATGACGAAGACCCAACTTTTCCGCAAGTTCAGACATCATAAAATTACTAAAATGACTACCGTGATCAGTAACAATAGCTTGAGGAACACCAAAACGAGATATGACATGGTTAAAAAGAAACAACGTTGCAGTCTTTCTAGTATTATCGAATGTTGGCATCACCTCGGCCCATTTTGTAAAGTAATCAACATCTACAACAATGCGAAATCACTGTAGTTTTCCTTGAAAGGATATAATGTCGAAAGCGTTGAACAGCTTGAACTGCAGCCAAAGCCAGTTTTTCAACATGTTGATACTTGATTTCAGTGGATGTGAGACTTCGACTCAAGTAATAAAAAACATGTTCGTCGTGTGCATCATCCTCTTGAACGAGAACCATGCCGATGGTATACTCCGAGGCAGAAAGATAAAGAAAGTAACCACGACTATAATCAGGAGGGAAGAGAAGTGGATCTTTCATGAGGGACAGTTTCAAAGCTTCAAAAGAATTGTTGACAATAGAATCCCAAACGAACTCTGAACCTTTCTTTAGTAGAAGTGTAAAACCATGAGTAATCTCGGTGTAATTAGGGATGAAACGACAAAGAAAGTTTGCTTTCCCCTGCAAACTTTGCAACTGGCGCAGTGAAGAAGGAGGAGGGAGATTAAGAATCGCCTCAACCTTAAGAGGATCTACCCAAATCCCTTGACTTGAAACAATGAAACCTAGAAGACGGCCGGATTCTACGCAAAAGACGCATTTATGAGGATTTAAACGAATGCGATAGAATCGACAACGAACGAAAATTGCTCGGAGATGAGTGGGGTGATCGACTCGACGTAAAGAATGAGCTGGTAAATCATCCAAATAAGGTTGGACGATATGCTTTATATCGTGAAACGCATAAGACATAGCACGTTGAAATGTTTCACCTGTGTTCTTAAGACCGAAGGGAAGTTTCCTATAGGCGAAAGTACGCCAAGGACAAATAAAAGCAGTTTTATGTTGGTCCTCAAGAGTGATGTTAATTTGATTATAGCCGGAGAAACCATCCATGAGAGAAAAGATTTTGCTGTTGACACAATCATCGACGATCTGGTCGACGAAAGGGGTTGGAAAGTTGTCCTTTGGACAGGCTTTGTTAATGTCCCTATAATCAACACAAACATGGATACTACCACCTTTCTTATCAATTGGTACAGGGTTGGAAACCCATTCTGTCAGAGCCACGGGATAGATAAAACCGGCTTTGAGAAGCTTTTCCACTTCGAGTTTGATAGTTGTCGCTTTACATGGATGGACAGGATGAAGGTGCTGCCAGACTGGTTTAGCTCTGGGGTAGGTCTTTATCTCATGCACAACAATAGCAGGGTCAATACCTGTCATCTCTTCGTAGCTCCAGGCAAAGATGTCACAAAATTATTTGAACAGAGATGTATAAGTGACGATTTCATCTGGAGAACACGAAGCTCCAATGTGAACATTTTCAACTATCCCAGGTTTAACTGATATATCAATGGGAATCATGGGAGAAATATTACTGAGATTCCCTTCGGCAAACACATCATGTGTAGATCCGGGAACGGTCGATATGAAAACAACGGTCGACGGAGTCGAAATCCGTTGGTAATTCTCTAGAGTGTGTTGTTCCAGAAACAGTATGGAACGATGATGCCCATCGTCCCAAGGGGTGTCCTCCATGATGGACATGATCATCTCGTCAGTGGGAAAGATGACATGGAAAGGATTGAATAGTAGAAGGTGTTGCCGATTGAATAGCATGATAAGCAGAATCAACCGGACTTAACGGCCTGACGTCGCCGAAACGAGTATGATCTCCTGGGTCAGGGACTATCCAAGGATCAGAAGACACCGGAAGCTCATGAGGTATAGTGGAGATCATATTAATAGAAGCAACTGACGGGTGCAGAATATCGGGTGGGGGTGGTATGGGGAAAGTGCCCATTAACGAAGAGTCCTTTAAAAGGCCGACATCGACATTCTCGTAACCCGGAGAGGTTTTAGCTATGAACGACACGTTGCCAGTACAAGTATCAGAATTAAAGAAGGCAATTTGATCAACCATAACAACTTTTCCCTGATGAGAAAAACGTACCACACGAAAAAGTGTTGACACAACAGCACGCATAGAATCTATCCAGCTACGACCAAGGAGAAGATTATAATCCAGGGGAGCATCAAAAACTTCCACTTCAAATTGGACGGTCTTACCTTCTAGAGTAACAGGCAATGATGGAAGAACACAGTAAGGCTTAAAACCAGAGCCATTGAAGGCTTTCAAAGTATTTTGTGATTCATTTAAAGGAGGAGAGCCAATGGATTTCCAACAAGCAAAAGACATTACACACGTAGAGGCACCCTCATCTATAACGGTTTGACAAATATTCTTGTCAGCGAAAACAACTTGTATATGAAATGAAAGCTGAGGGGGTAACCTTGGAATATGATCTTCCAAGTCAAAGACTATCAAATTCGTATCTGTTGGATCAATTCCACCTATAGATTTCAACATAGCCCTTCGTTGTGTAGGACAAGACTGAAGGACTTCAAGGGAAGACATCGCTAAAGGTGCTTGGGCCAGATCTTCGACAATGCTATAGTTCTGGGCCGCACGAGCATGAGGATTGAAGGCCGATTTCTTAACGACACCTTTCGGGGGTGGTCGCAGAACTGTATCAATGCTCGATCGTTCGATATGAAGAGGACCGTTCGTAGGTGGAGTCGATGGAGAGGGCTGCACCAAATCAAGAGGTAAATTGTCAACCTTCTCCTTAGACGGAGTATAGTCTTTGGCTCTAGTCGTGAGTGCAATGTTATTTTTCTGAGAATCACCGGTACACATCAAAACATATGATGTTGTAGAATTAGAGGGTTGGTCATGAATGACCAACGAGGCCTGTTGCTAAGACATGAAGGGTTGGGACAAGACTGCTGGCGTAGATGGTTTCGGCGTTCCTTGAAGGAACTTAGTAACCTCGGCACGTCGAGGACAATCCTTCGTGTAGTGATCATCACCACAGATAAGGCAAGGGTACCGTGGTTTGTGCTTATCCCGATCTTCAACAGGAGGGGTTTTAGTTTGCTCATTTTGATTATTATTTTTTCTCTCCTTATTCTTGCCTCTCCCTTTCTTTGATTTATTTTTGTCGGTCGGTGTAGATTGAACAACATTCACCTCAGAGGTCTTAATGGTGGAAGTGGAAAGATACGGAGCATTTTGAACATTAGAAGAATTGAATTTAGGGGTTGTAGATGAAACAAAATGTGAGTGGGTATGAGAAGTACCAATCACACCATCAGCTACATGCGAGGCAGCTGGAGCAGTGGAAGTGCTGAAAGTACCAGGACGAGATTATTCAGGTAAAAAATCGTAAAGTGTTCCCGTTTGCGAATAAACGAGATCAAGATATTGAGCCCGACTTATAGCCTGCTCCTCTGTAACAACACCACCCATAGCAATGTCTTTACCAATTTCATTCACGAAGGATTTCATAAACCATTCGGCCAGTAACTGATCAGGGAGTTCAAGTTTAATGAGACATCGCCTCCTTCGCTACTCATGAATATGATCTGATATATGAGTGCCTTTAGTCTATTTGAAGGAAGTCAAGATCTCAGTACCAGTATCGTAACGGATCGGTAACTGGTAATGTGTAAGAAAATCCATAGCTAAGGTGTTGAAATCAGAAAAGAAACCTCGTGGCAATTCAATATACCACTTCGCAGCAGAACCGGTGAGGGTTCATTGAAAAAGACGTAGACGAATGGAGTCATCCATCAACGAGTTGGAAGAACACCATAAGTGAAAAGTCATAACATGATTATTTGGGTCCTCTCCTGCCTTACCATTGAACTTCGGAATGTCCGATGGAAGCTTGGCGGGAATAACAGGCCATTGGGGAGAGTGACAAATAGGATCATTGAGAATCCTAGACAAATATGGAAAATCCAAAGTAGCAAGAAAAGGTAACTATTGGTTTACTTGCAAGTACTGATGACTTTAGGGTGGAAGCCCTGTCGGCAAACCAGTAGGGCCATAAGCAGTATGTCCGTAGAGGGAAGACCCTGGCTGATTCGGTGGTGGTTGGATAGGATAGTAGCCCCAAGGATTGTGACCTTGAGTTTGAGTAGGGATATGAGGTTAAGTAGTGTGACCCTGATCCCAAATAGGATTAGGTATACCTGGATAAGGTTGGCCGATAGTAGGGGCGGGTTGCTTCCCCCCAGCATTTTGAGGAAATTTTTGTAAAAGCTGATTCCAATACTGGGCCAATTCAGGAGGTATATTTTGTCCAAAAGGTGAGGTGGGTCCCCCTACCGTAGGTATAGTTCCACCCGGAAGTTGTGTGCCAACCGTAGGTTGCGTAGTAATAGTGTTGTGCCCAAGAAAAGGAAAAGGAACCGTACCACCTTGTCCACCAACAAGAATCTGCGGGTTTGGTGCAACAGTCGGGATAGTGCCACTAGGATTAGGATTGCCAGAAGGAAATGGAGGGAGAGTCGGGATAAAACCGGGAATAGGATGCCCAGGAAAAGGAGGATCACCTGGAGAACCGGCTGGGGTGTGCGGAGGTGTTGTATTGGAAGCATTCAACAAATCATTCAACGCATGGTAACCGGGTGGTAATGTTGGGTTGACATCAGGCATTCGCTAGGTATTGATAGGAGCAAGAGTAGCTGCAGTAATTTCAGTTTGGACACTTGTAGTATTTGCAAGATGGGCCATCTCGGGAGGGAGAACAAAGTGATAAGTGGTAGTCTCTGGTGTAGTTTTTGTCTCAGAGGACACCCGAGGGTTGATTTCATAGACTATGGGTGACTCAGTACCAAAAAGGACTCGTTGGAAATCACCTGACCAAAAAGGATCTTGACCTACTACACTGGGAGAAGGCCCAACGGTTGATTCAGAAGATGTAATAACATCTTCGCCAAAATAATTTAATCGCACAAAAGGTCGTTCACCATCGTGAATGTGATAGTCTTCTCTAGTATTGGTGATTCGAAAATCTTCTAGAGAGTCAGTTCGGTCTACCTGTGGAGGTGGTGTAGTGATAACTGGAACATCACTTGTTTCCCCGTGTGGTGGAGTAACCACTGGGACTTCAGTCTGACGGGGAGAACCCTCAGGTGTACCGGTAGGCGAGGGTTGAGTATCGTCCAGATGTTCTGGAGATAAACCTTGCATTCTACGTGAATGTCGTGGGGGAGCAATTTTAAATGAATGACAAGCTCCGCAAAGAAATTCCTATTGTCAACTTTGAGAAACAAATAGCACACGCTAGTAAACAAAATCTAGGAAGAAATCACCAAGAAAACAAAACCTTCTAATTTCGAAGCCACTAGTTGGTGATGAAATCCAACGTCACAACAACGAGATGAGAAGGGGCAGGGCTAAGTTGGAAAA
>ML783307.1:85225-104282 GCA_009831015.1 Picea engelmannii | reverse complement strand
ACGGACTTACACCCTGGTGCAAGCTCCCACACATAATCGTGGGTATACCCTCCAAGGAGCCCGAGTGAGTTTGATCAACGTCAATTCCAGGTACCGTGAAGACTTTCCCCTCCACAGTCACCTTGGTTAAGAACCTAGAGAGACAGGCCACTAAGGTCACCACAAACAACAGTATAGTCTGGGGGAACAGTCGCCAGTCCAATCCACACGCAAGGGCAGGGTATCTAGCCCGAAATCAACTCAAAAGGATTCCACTCATCATTGTGGGTATACCTCCGAGTGATCCCCGTAATACGTGCAATCTCTACACGGATGTCAACAAAGCAGGGTTAGTAACTCTGCCAACACCAATGCGACCTAGTGCTTGACCCTTGTGTGAGAATGGCTTCCCAGAACAATATGTTGCAAATGGAATTTAACACTCCCTAACTCAAGAGGCTATTGTGTGTTTTGAGCTTTTGGAGAATGTATCTCTCTTCCTACTCCAAAGCACTAGCCTAGCTAAATGTTGGTGTAAAAGAGCCCTAGAAAAGAGTTACTAGATCAATTTTAATATTACGCAATGTTTTTAAGAGCTATTGTTTACTCAAATGTAACGGAAGTGAAACTCGTGTCGTATGACTTTGACCCAAATAATGCAAGGATAATAATGAAATATAACACTTTTCATTCCATGAATCCTATTTATGGGAGAGAGAGAAAACTTTCCAAATCAACCCATACTACAATGCAATGTACAATTTCCTTTCAAATGTCAATTCAAACAATCATTCATAAAAGGACTATTCTCTATGTGTCTTTTTCAAATACTTCAACAAACTCTAAAATTTGATTTTTCAATGTTTTCTAAAAGACAAAAAACAATGTTTTGAAATAAAAGATTATTGTTCACTTTCCAAAAAGAATTCTCACTATATCAATGAGAAAGCATAAAAATCAAATCATAAAGAATCAAGCAATAACAACCCAATCAACTCTTTCAGTGAAAGAAAAAACAACGAGCAAACCAATTAGTCTTCTCAATGCAAACGAAAATGTTCTTTCAAATTAACAAGCAAATGAGAAACACCAAGCACTTAACTCTCAACCAATCACTGGTTCTCAACCAATCAGACACACTCAGCTCTTGAAGTTAGAGAGAATGAAATTGCCAATAAGAGTCAAAAAATGAAAGCCAAGCTATAAAGGACAAGAAAAACCTTGAAACCCTAAAATTGTTCAAGCATGCAAACTAAAGCAAGAAACATATCAACCAATGATCCAGTAAACCCATAAGAGGTAAATCAACTGATCTGAGCAGTTGGAAAAACCAAAACTCAATTTCAAAATTTTCAAAAATCTTGCTCGTAGGCAAGTAGTGTTGCACAGTGCGAGAATCTATGATTCTCGCAGGCAACCTTTTAGCAAGGTACGAGGTACTCGCACTGAACCCTATGAGCAGGGTGTGAACCTGACTAATTCTCGCAGGTTGTAGTTAAACACAGTGCGAGAACTCCTGAAGATGACAAAAATTTTGAAAATGAAAGCAAAATTGACAAAGGCTTCTGGACCCAGAAGGTCTATCAGGATATCCTGAACACTCAAAGACTGACAAGACAGGAGAAAAATGAAACTAGAGCAAATGGCCACAGAAAAATGAAAAATACCATAAAGAAAAAGGGATTGATCCCCAGTGGAGTCTCCAATTTTGTTTTAGGATTAATCCGTAAGTGCGGACACAAACCGATCTCCCTAGATCCACCTGGATCTAGAACAAAACAGGACAGAATAATACTCTTTCCCTAGATTTAGACTATTGAATGAACTAGGAGGCAAGAATCATGAACATACCTTATGATTGCTTCCTTGGGTCTCTATTGTTCCAAGCTTCTGTCCAATGCTCTTGTGTCTTCAAGACCAGGACACCTCAAACCAATTGAAGTAAAAACAACTCAATATATTCAATAGCTAATCTATACATATGATCAAGGAGTTATGTAATAAAGTGACATTAGCTTTATGGGAAAGGGACATATTACTGTATTAAATTGATAGAAAGTAAGACTTACAACCTGAGCCTTGATGTTGCAAACCTCCTTTCGATGGCTCTTAGCTCTGACACACACACTAGCTCATGCATGAAGAATATCAACCACTTTTGATAACCTCGTTGGTGTCTCTAGCTGCTGTAGCATCAGTCCTTCATACAATCTTACACTAATTATCCAATATATCTCTTGCTAGTTTTATTCTAACCATTTCCATGAGAATCCCATCAATTTATAAGAGAGAATGGATTAGTCACTTGGATAGGAATGATCCCAAAATATCAGGAAAGCCAGTACTTAGATAACCATTCAAATGCCATCTCATCCTTCTAGAAGATTCCCTTCTAGAAGGTTCAAGAATCTATCTTTTTCCTTTCTTTAGAAGATGTTCACACCCTAACAGTTAGGCACAGTGTGAACCTCTCGCACCCTGGCTTAAGGCAGCCTGCGAGAATCATGCATTCTCACAGGCAAATGTATTGACAACCTGCGAACCTTCCTCAAAATTGTGATTTCTGGAAAGAGACAAAGGTAACTTTTCTCAGGATAAAGTTCTAATGAAGAGCCTGAGTTCACCATAATCATTACATCATCATGACGACCAAATTTATGGATAACATAAATGACCTGCAATCAATTGATAGTATGCAACTTTAACTAATAATTTTTTCTTCTCCGCAGTAGTAAATTCTCTTGGTGAAAATCCTGTACTCAAAAACTCAATAATGTCAACTAAATACTCATCAACTATCCTTACTGAAAACAATTGTTCATTTGTAATGTTGTCTTCCAAGTTACTTGGTTCTTCTCCATTAGTTACCTTGGATAAGTGAACTGGTCCTGCATTCAATCTTTCAGGGTTCACCACAACTTCAAAGTCAAACTCTTGGAACAAGAGTATCCATCTACATATCCTTCCCCCC
Organism: Picea engelmannii; assembly: GCA_009831015.1. Lineage (NCBI taxonomy): Eukaryota > Viridiplantae > Streptophyta > Pinopsida > Pinales > Pinaceae > Picea > Picea engelmannii. The sequence continues at coordinate 101,332 of ML783307.1, read as the reverse complement.
AACAATGGATTATTGACTAAATATCTCAGAGAATAATGATTTATAAACATATTGAAATGTTTCCCTAATAAGTAATGTCTATATTTATGCAAAGCATACACCATAGCTAATCCTTCCCTTTCTTTAGTGTTATAGGTATGTTCTGAATATGATAACTTCTTGTTTTCAAATTCAATAAGGTGATCTATATCACCTTCTCCTAGTTGTTTCAATATTCTCCTAATGCTATTGCAGATGCATCCACATGCACATGAAATTATTTTTCCCAATCTGGAAATATTAAAATTGACACAGTAACCATATTCTCCTTCAAAATATCCAAACTATGTTGGCATTCATCATTCCACTAATACTTAGTGTCCTTATTCAACAAATTATCCATTGACATAGTAATATGTGCATATTCTCTTATGAATTTCCTCTAATATCATGTATGACCCAATGTACTATTCAACTGGTGCAGGATCAACCAACAAACCTTGTTTACACACAACATGCCCTAAAAAAATACCAAAAGGTGCATTGAAAATGCATTTCTTAATATTTAATGATCTCTGACACTTTCTGCATCTGTCTAACTTTAATATTAGCACTACAACATGGTCCTTCAGTAATCTGAACACTGTCCAATCATCCAAATAAACTTCTAAAAACTTATGAATAAAGTCCTTAAAGGTTGCTACTACTACTCTTGAAAAAATGGTTGGTGCAGTATTCAACCCAAATGGCATGACTATATACTAAATTGATCCCCATTCTATATAAAATGTTGTCTTATGTCTATATTCTGGTGCTATCCTAATCTGATGATATCATGAAAACCTGTATGTAAAAGAATAAGCTTCTTGGCCCCCTACATTCTCCAAAACTTTGTCTATAAATGGGGTAGTAAAAGGATCATGTAGGAAAACATCATTCAATTTTATCAATTCTACACAGATCCTAATTTCCCCTTTCTTCTTTTCCCTCACCACTATAGGATTGATCCATTATGATTCTTCCATAAGTTCTATGACACCAGCTTCCAACATCTTGTCAATTTTTGCCTTCACTTGCTCTTTGTATATTGGATTCAATCGGTAAGGTCGTTGTCTTATAGGTATGGCTTCTAGATTCAAAGGGATCTTCATCTCTCCTAGTTCTCCTACTAATCCCTTCATTTCTAAAAATGCCATTGGGAATAAGTCACTATACTCACACAATAATTCTGTAATTCTTTCTACTATTTTATTATCCCAATAATATCCAATGCTTGCAATATTTGTTTTTTATGCAATTCCAATGTTTACCTTCTTTATCTTTAATGGTGTAGCATAATCTTCTAAATCTATATTTGGACCTTCTATTTCCCTTTCTCCTTCAACTTCTAAGATCTGGATATTGCACAGGTTTTCTTCTGTTGGATCATCTTCTTCTGTGACATGATAACAATGTAGAAATTGTTTAACTATATGTCTATTATGCTTATGATATGTTGGGATTACCTCAAATTCTGGTTCTTCAAATATTTTTTCTATTACCACCTTCAGCGGTGTATCTATCTCTGGACTTTCATGCTCAAAGGAAAATGTAACTACGAAATTTTGTTGTATTTCTTCCCAATCTCTTCTCAAGTTATAGTTTCTCTGTGTTTTTCATGTTCTGTGTACTAGTTCTTTGGAATTCATTCTATTGTGTGAATAAAATAATGTGGCAATTCTTCTGGTGGTACTAATTTCCAATGGACCATAAACCTATCTAGATGTTCTTTAGTTTGTTTGATTCCATCATATTTCTCCTTATATATATGTTCTTGGTCTGCGTGAAATTTGATGCGCATTAACCTCTTACACTTAAACCAATTGTTGATCTTGTCCTTGTGTGTTCCCCACCAATGGGCAGGTGTAGCTTTAGAAGAAATATCTAATACTGGTAATCTCTAACTTTCTAGTACTTCTAATTCAAACTCCATCAAAAATTATTCTAAGTCATTCATGCCATAAAAAGTAGGAGGCTCTCTTACCTTTGAACCAATCCATCTCAGCGCACACGTCATTCTGGCACATCTTCTTGTGGATAATTCATGTAGTCATTGATGCCAGTTTTCCAATCCTATATCAAAGTCTGAAGCACAAGAACTAATACTTCTCCAACTGATCATGCCATCTTCATTTGGGTTGATATAATCCTCTTCGTGAGCGATAGTTCTGTATAATTAATTCACATCTTCTGTAAGAATAATGTATGTCAAAATTTCCACATACATTTCTCCTTATGAGGGATCCAATGGCACAATAACTTTGTATTCTCTAGATTCAAAGATCATCTTCATTGTCTTCAAATTGATAATATCCTGGTTGTAAAGATCCCAATCCAGGTCCAACAAAGCTCGACATGGCGAAGTATTATCTACTATGTCAATGACTTCAAAGTCTTCCATGGTGCGTACACCATCGATATCAATGGGAATTCCTTTCATCCTTCCAATTCGCACCCATTTGTTTTGATTTGCTAACTTCAACTGAATAGGTGAATACCCCAATTGAGTTTCTCCCATATCTTCCCAGGTCCTCTTTGGTAGAACATTAACTTCAGACCCTAAGTCTAGTATGATATCCCCCATATTGAAGTCTCCTATGTTTTCATTCAACATGAATTCTCTACTTGTTATTCTCTTATTTAGGACCTGATTCTCAATATTTACACCTTCTTCCCCAGGATGGCATTTTTCTAACATATTTTGCAATATTTGTAAGGGGTTTCTATCATTCAACAACTTTACACACATAAGATCCCAAAATTTTTCTTAAGTTACTTACTTGCTCTGAAGGTTTCTCTTTGTTGTTATGATCAAATAATGGAGGCATGTCATACATTGATATATCATCTGTTGTCTTTTTTCATTACATAGACGCAATGTTTTCTTTCAAAATCTCCTTCCTAGCTTCTTTGAATATCTCTTTCTCTTTACATGCATCGAACTTTTTTTAGGTGTCGTATTCTTCATGGCCCACTAGTATTGATCCTTATACTTCTTTGTTTCATCTTCTCCTGTCTTGGCTCCACCACTAGTGACTATGTTGATATTTTTCCCATCCTCTTCTCTGCTTTCCACCACAATCCATTATACATTCTGGTTGTTCTGGTTTCTCTTGTCTTGTATTTTTGTCAACAGTGTGGGACAATATTTTGTTTCATGGTCTATTATGTGACAATACATGCATGTCACAGGTGGTTGTGGACAGTCTCTGGCATAGTGTCCAGGTTTATGACAGTTGTGACACACTACTGGTTCTCAACCTCCTCCAAATCCTCTTCCTCCAAAGCCTCCTCCTCTGAATACTCCTCTATTTCCTTGATTATATTTTATAGTGCGGTCCTTGATTATACTGCGCCTACGCATTATTGTACTATGGTGGTGGTGCACACTTTTGTGCGATATTATATTGTTGTTTCCCATGAAACTGTTGTGCATTATACTATGGTTGTGGCTAAAACTATTGTGTGGGATTATACTATGGTTGTTATGCATTATTATACTCCAGTTGTTGCACGCGTTTTCCTATTATATGTTAATTCTACACCGTATATGTATTTGAAATATTCTCTTTCATCATCTCCAAAGTTCTACAGTCCTTGTCTTCATGTCCAACTGAATTGAAAAAATTACAAAATGTTATTTTTGGTATTGTCTCATACTTCTACATCAGGGGGAAATGATAGGGATCATTCCCATGTGTTTTTCAAATCTCACACCATGGTCCTCCTTACAATAAAGGGTTTGGAATGACTACTCCAATATACTACGCAAATAATGGAAACTCATTCTTATGATGGAATTATGTCATGCACATTGTACACCATACATATTCTCTTTTCTCCTTTCCTTTATTTTAATTCAACTGGAATGTTAAATTCTTCAGATCTTGTCTCATCTCTTCCACAGTTGGATTTGTGTGGTTATACTGATTTTCCTCTAACTATAAGGCTTCTTGTAGAGCCTCATCCTGAATTTGGAATTTTTGTTGTCTCAAAGGATACTTCAAGTGTGACAACAAAGAGTTAACAAACAAATGTCTATGTTGCATATCAGTAATAGGGTACTTTAACTTACCTTTTATCCTCTTGAACTTATGCTCCACCTCCCAGAATGATTCTCTTGGTTTATGATTAATCTCTATCATTTCATTCATGAACTGGTCTTCTAATCTTGGTTTCTGAAACTCATTTATTAGTTTCATCTTCACCTCTGTGACAGTTGCAAGAGCTCCTGTCAGGTTATTTACTGTGAGACCCATGTACAAGTCTAATGCATTGTCTATGAATGTAATTGCTAATTGTGCAACCTTAATATCTTCGTATGTAATCTTCTTGGATTCCCAAATATTTTCACAAATGAAAAAATGCTTCTCTAGGTCCTCTGACCCTTCTCCATGGAATTCGGGTAACCTAATAGTGGGATCCTGACCTGCCATTGTGAATTTTTTTGTGCTACTACTTCTGTGTGGTGAAAAAACATGATTGTTTCTTGTAGAATTGGTTCTACTTGAATTATACCCTCATCCAAAAATTCTTCTGCCACTGTTGGCGCAGGCCTATTTTGGGGAGAAAATCCAATTTTGGAGCATGTGCCATATATGGAGGAAAAGCAGCACGTGGAAAATGGAGGAAAAGTAGCATGGCAAAGACCTAGGAAAATCAGCACGATGCACATGTAGACAAACCTAGCCATGTTAGAGTTAGGGTTTTTGATATGAATGTAATGGCTATAAGCCAATAGAGTAGTATAAATAAAGGCCTAGGAGGTCTAGTAGAGGTTGGTCTGAATAAGCTAGTGAGATGGTTAATAAGATAGAGAGTGGGTTTTTGAGGGTTAGGTCATAGGCTGTGGATCCTAGTGTGGTCTATTCCACCTCACGAAATGAACTTTTCATAGTTTTGGTTGTAATCATGGAGAATGTAATGCGCGCAATGTTGCCTTTGAAGAATGATGAATAAAAGAGAAGAAGAGAAAAATATTTGTGGACGTAGCCCCAGGGAGGGGTGAACCATGGTAACCCTATTGTGTTAATGTGTGTGAATGGTTATTTTATTATTTAGGTTATTTATCAATCAAAGAATGAATGTTTATCTTAGATTATTACATCATGCATGCATAGTTTCCTTGATGAATGAATAATAGATATAGATGAATGAGTAATAAATATGATGGAAAATAAGAGGACACACTTCACATTCCCAATCCCTTCCCTGAATGAAAACATTTGAGTGTTGTAGTCCCCCATAAGCTATCTCGGGTGAGACTGTGTTGTGCACTATGTGTGCAATGTTTCCTTCTGGTTTACCATGGGGGAGCAATAGTTTGAGGATTTTGTTGGAAACCTTTGAGATCAAAACCTAGTTCATCCCAAGCATCCAACAAATGGTTATGTTGTTGGTTGGCACTACGCATGATAGATTGGAAGGGATCTATTGAAGAACAACACGAAGAATGAAAAAGTAGAAGGGAATGTATAGGCCATGGAATCCAACGAAGGCAGAGATTGAAATATGGTTAAGGACAAAGGAACTCGAGTTTGCGCAGAAGGAAAACATAATCCCTAAATATAAACTGTGAAACTATCTCGACAAATATGTATTTAGCGAATTGCATGTAGTATTTTTCTATGAATTTCCACATCTATTATAGGAGTGGTTATTGAGTTTGAAGGACAACCATCCTACAAATTGGATAATACATCTAGAGTGGCACCCTATGGAGATCGTGCAGCTGCAACAAGTCAATAATAAATTTACACGCGCAGTAGATTTTTGGTTAGACAATATTATTGCAGGGTTTATCACTGAATTTGCAGTTGATACTGTAAAGTCACACACTATTGTAGAGAAGGATTTCCTAAAAGGACCCAGAGGTAGGTACATAAGGTCACTATATACTTCCATAAATATTTTATTATATGACAAAGGTGTGATGACCATGGAGTCAGACAACTAAAATTATCTTCGCGCATGGGGGAAGGGGGGAAGCACTGACAGGAGTTTGAGCTATGGACATGGATATGGATAAGGGGAAGAAGAAGAAGGAAATATACCCAATCATGATGGAGGAGGATTAGATAAAGAAGATAATGAAAAAATATGGAACGAGGTGCAACGATAGACCTTACCAATATAAGATGAATAACAAAAAGAGGACCATAGTTTATAGAGAGGGCTTGGAAAGTGATGAAGAAGAGGTAGAGGATCTTCGGGCTATGGAGAATATTGAATAAATATTACATGCAACGTTTGAAAGGAAAACAAGAGGTACATACTTAGGAACAGAAGGCAAAACTCTCGTCTAGATCATAGTTAGTGTGGACCTTACAACCCCATGTGTGACTAGTACACCTGAAGGAACACAATCTTTTAGACAACCAATTTTCAGTAGAAGAGGTGCAACAGGTTAGGGGTCCAATAGAGGAAAATCAACTGGGGTATAAGTTTAGGAAGTAGAAGTCAACTATCTACACTAGGAGGAAGTGGTAGTTCCACACATTTCAAAATGGTACTAGAGTTTCATGGCAACACGTCAAAAGACCCTGAGAATAATTTATTCATATGTGAAAATATCTGCGAGGAAAAGAAGGTCATGGACGAGGATATAAAATTTGCACAGTTGGCTATAAAATTCAAAGATCGTGCGCTAGAATGGTACATGAGCCTTGATGTAAATAATCAATAAGGAGCACCAAAGATTATCGCAGAGGTGAAAAAGATGTTGGTAAATGAATTTCAAAAGCCAAGTTCACAAGACCAGTATATAAACGAAATGATTGAGATTAGGTAGAAACCATGTGAGTCTATTTGGGATATTGATCAAAGGTTTAAACATCTAAAAGGTAAGTTGAAGTACTCTATTAATGGTATGCAACATAGGAAGTTATTTGTGAACTCATTATTACCACATTTGAAGTATCCTTTGAGCAACAGAAGTTCCAAACTCAGGCATAGGCTCTGCAAGCAACCCTGCATTTGGAAGAAAACTAGTCTCAACAGATAGATCTAGTGATAGAAGAGCTAAAAAAGGATCTAAAGAACCTGACATTTCAATTGAAACAGAATAAGGGGAAGGAGACATTTAAAGAACCAGGACACTATGAAAGAGACTATCCACTTCCACCTGCGACCTGTATGTATTGTCATGAAGAAGACCACGAGACAAAATATTGTTTGACATTATTTGGAAAAATACAGGAAAAAAGGAACTAGAACAATCAGAATGTATAGTGGATTTCTACAGAATCCAGGGATGATGGGAAGAACATCATCATTGTTACTCGAGGTGGATCCAACATGGGAACCAATGCAGTAAAACAAGATCCATCTCAACACCAATGGGTCAAGAAGAACATTGAGCCACAAAAGAACTTTGATGCGCAAAAAGAAAAGGAGACGTTTAAGGAGGCCAGACGGAGATTCTAATGAAGAAAATTGAGTCTACATCAACCGTGCAGCAAAATCATGATCGACCAATGTACAAGATTCCACCTTCAATGGATCACACTAGCAAAGGACAAATTTCAGAGCAAGTAAGTACCCTGAATACTTTTTTGTAATCATGTGTAAAGCTATTGAATGATCCATCATCTATTAAGGTCTTATAGATATTTTTAGAGAGGTGTAACATAGAACTAGAAGGGAATTTAGAATAGAAGAGAGTCAATCATCTCCATACGAGAAGAATAACACATAGGGAATTCAGGTTAAATTCCAACATTGGGGATTTCAATATGGGGGATGTCATAATTGATTTAGTCTATGAAGTGAATGTCTTACCTAAGAATACATGGCAGTGTATGGGGGAACCCAAATTAGGGTGTTTATCTGTCCATTTGAAATTGGAAAATCAACATAGAGATCACCAATTGGAAGACTAAAAGGTGTGACAGTAGACTTGGATGGAGTGTGCACTGTGGCATATTTCAAAGATATAGAAATAGTATATGGAACAACACCCTACCCAACATTACTAGGATTGGACTGGGCATTTGATAACCAAGCTTTGATCAACCTGAATACACCGAAAATGACCTTTGAATCAGACGAGTACAGAGTAATTTCACCATTGTACCCCTCAGAAGGAGAAATGTTTGTAGAGGTGACATGTTTGGACTTGGAAGAAATAAATCAGCTATAAAGGACTACCTCATGAGAGTAATATTATGTCAAACCAACTACAGATGGGGTACTCAGTTGAAGAAGCATTACGTCATGTGCCTCAGACTCAGATACAGGTCTGGAGAACTAGCAGTAGAGGCTCCATAAAGTCTCCAAAAGGAGGTGTGATGGGTGTTCTATATGCACTAAAAACATACTAAAAACCCTCAATTAAAGTGTCAACCCAGGGTAAGTAAACTTAGAGTTGTAGCACTATATGTGCCAAGGTAGAAAGGCTAGAGGTAGCATAGTCTAACTAAGGAAAGGGTTATCTAAGAACTAATCTATTCAAGCAAAGACTACTAATGATCAAACCCTACAAAGAAACTTAAACTATTTACCCTAAGTAGCCTTTGAACAAAGGATCGATGGATAGTTCTAAGAAGGAAAATGAAAACCGTACTTAAAACAAATTAACTTAATCATGACAATAAGAAAAAGCAAACTATCTACCTAATAAGCAATAACAAAAACAAACTACTTTAATTAACCTACTCAAATTCAATAAGCAACTATCCTATGAAAGAAAGTAAATAGACAAACAACTACCCTATCAAAGAAAAATAGACAAGCAAACAACTACCCTATTAAAGAAAGTAAACAAGCAAGCAAACAACTAGCTAACCTATGATAACTTCTACAACAAGTAAACTAATCAAGATTATTCAATAAGCAACTAATCAAACTGATAAGCAAGTGAACTCTATTCTTAAAATAAACTTCCTAATTACTTCTAATTTACGAAAGGAAATCTTAATCTACCAAATTCAAAGCATCATGACAATAAAAGTAAATAACAACTAATCTATGATAAGAAAACTATTCTTCAATCTACCAAAGCAAGAAGACTATCTAACCTACAAAAGCAAGGAAACTATCTTTTAATCTATGAAAGCAAGAAAACTCAAATGTAGTGTTGATGGTTATGTCTCTGGTGTCTTATGATATCACGATGACACTTAACAATTAACAATGACTCGAGAGGGATAAACTCAATATCGACTTCGATAGCAAAGTGAAAAGTATGAATTAGGCAATCCAATAAGAATTTAACCATGATAGAAGCAACATCAACTATCTTTCATATCCATGTGATTCTTCAATTATGCATTAGTCATCAACAATATGAAAACACTACTCTATGTAATTCAATTGCATCCTATGATAATTAAGAAAATTCATACTACTTAGATTCATAACTGAAAACTAAACTCAATAATCAACTTTGAATTAAAATTGCAACCTAGATCTAGAAGAGAAAGTTGCATGAAATAAACTAAACTAAATATATTTTAACAAATTAAATTGCAAATGGAAAATACTCATAAAACATAAATTAAATTCTATTTCTATTTGAGCATATGACAAGAAATTAAATGAGAAAATTAAATAACAATTAAATGAGAAAAACTAAGAAACAATTAGATAAGCAAACTAACAACTATCCATCCATCAAAGCTTTCCAAAGAAACCATGAATTAGAAACTTTGTTTTAAACTATGTTTTTAAAGTCTATTTCAACATAAGAAAAATCTAACTATCATCTAATGATACACAGGGTTAGTGGCTAAGAACTTGCAAGTTCATTCCCTATCAACTAAACGATCATTGCATATTGACACTAGTCTCCATACTAACCTGCAAAGCTGAACTAAAACAATTAAATTATGAGCAGCAATTTATATAGTATATAAACATAATGAAAAGCTCATGTACAGGAAAACAATAAAATGACTATTACACTACTCAATTCACAAGCATACTAACTAAATATTCACCCAGACTACTGGTGGGCCCCCCAAAAAGTCGTGGCTACTCTTCAAAGGAGAACCACGAGATTCAACAACACAAATTCACCATTAAAATTGAAAACACGGTCTTTACACACTTTTTAGCAAAATGTATGAAAAATAACAAAATAGAACTTAACTGTCTATTTTCTCTCTAACTCCCTTTGTCTAACCAGTAAGGTGGTATTTATAGGTTTACAAGCTGAGAGGTCATCCACTGGGAGGGTTGACCTCCTCTAAAAACAACAAATTACATTAAATGTGTTTTAATCGATGGTGGGTTCTAGAAACAAGGCGAGCCAATAATAGCCTAGCATAACAACCCAATCTGAGTTGTTATAAGCTCAGTAGTTGGACCCCACAAGCACGAAGAAAACCCATGTCTCTGATTTTCCCATCACTGGCCGTCAATATGATAATCGCCAACTCACCCACGGTTTTAGTGCAGGACGGAGTGTCGGATGGAGTACCGAGTGTAGAATTGAAAACCACAAACTACTCTCAATCCATTCAGAATTTCAGGAAACGGCCCATGAAATACCTAATTGGGAATATTATGCACAAAACCCATGTGATGGATTTTCTAGATTCCACTTCATGCTCCCATAATTTAAGATTTAAGTTAGCTTCCGGTAATAGTGCCAGATGGAGTACCGGACGGAGTGCCTGATGAAAAAATGCCTTGCAATTTTGCCCTGTGACACATAGATCACGAATTAGCTCTTTGAAATCATTAAATCATGTTGAATTATACTTGAAATCATCACAAAACTTCAATCATACATACCTGGTATAATTTATGGCGATTGGATACAAGAATCCTTCAAAACTTCTTCAAAATAGTAAAATATACATATAATATCAGTCAAAAAGGATCTAATTATCATCATTAATTTAACCATATCACGGGCCCAACAAGGTGCGCAAGAATAGAGTGTCCAGTAAGGTGGGTTGGTATAGAGGTAAGGGAACCTCCCACTTTTCATGGTTTGCATGACTTAGAAGGATTTTTGACAAACTATGAAGAATAATTCTTGCAAATTAGAGGTCATTAGCCCTGGATATTGCACTAAAAGTAACACCTCCAATATGGTGGGGCACGCACAAGGAAACGATTCAAGACTGGTATCAGTGTAAAAGGTTACTACACATTAGATTTGGCACAGAACAGGGGAACAATACATTGTAGATATGTGATGGGCAAGGAAGACCAATTAAGCACATAGAGAAATGTATAACACAATGGAGGTTAACACCACCAGAAGAATGGCCTCATTACTTTATTCATACATTGGAGGGGATGCTAGGGAACTGGTGCATAGAACAAGAACTGCACAGAGGCACTACAAAATGGACAATGTTACAACAAAATTTTGTGATAACTTTCTCATTTGAGCATGAGAACCCTACGATTGATTCAGCCCTGAAGTTGATACAATGAATGATATTTTTTGAGGAACCTGAGGTGGAAATTATAAAATAATATCAACAATAGAATAGACAGACAGACAAGGACTTACTCTCTTGTTATCATGTCATAGAGGGAACACCGGAAGAACAAGATCCACGCAACATCCAAATAACCAAGCTTGAAGGAGAAAGAGAGGTGGAAGGTCCATCATTGTAATCAGAGGCATTTGTTGCACCAATTAAGGTCAACAAAGTCAACATTGGGACAAAAGAAAACCCTAAAATGGAAAGATTTGGAGACTATTAGGATGAGAAGACACTAGAAAGGATAACATAATTACTACATGAATACAATGACATGTTTCCAACAACCTTTACAGAGATGAAAGGAATATCAGGTGAGCTGGGAGAGATGAAGATACCCCAAAAATCATATGCTAGACCAGTTAGACAAATACCTTACATGTTGAATCCAGTTTATAAGTAAAATGTGAAAGTAAAACTTGATAGAGTGTTAGAAGCTAGTATCATAGAGCTAGTGGAAGAATCTAAATGGATCATTCCCATGGTGGTCCAGGAAAAGAAACAAGGGGGAATAAGAATTTATGTAGATCTAAGGAAATTGAATTATACTTGCTTATATGACCCTTTCCCTACCCCTTTTACAGATGAGGCTTTAGAGAATGTGGGAGGCTAGTAAGAATATTCCTTCACAGATGATTTCTTGGGTTATATCCATTTTAGAAAAGCTATAGAGGATAGGCATAAGACTACATTTTCTACAGAATGGGGATCCTATCAGTATACAGTTATGCCCTTTGGACTGAAGAATGCACCAACTATTTTTTCAAGGGTGGTAGTAGTTGCTTTTAAAGATTTCATACATAATTTATTAGAAGTATATTTGGATGACTGGATTGTTTTTATTCTATTGAAAGATTATGTAGAAGTATTAATACTAATGTTGGATAGGTGTAGGTAATGTCAAATATCATTGAACATCAAGAAATGTATTTTCAACGCACCTTTTGGGATATTGTTAGGACATGTGGTATGCAGACATAGTTTATTGGTTTACCCTACTAATATTGTTGTAATTGTGAACTTACCACAACCAAAGTCAGTGCGCCAGTTAAGACTCACACTTGGACATACAAGGTACTACATGAATTTTATCAAGGGGCATGCATAGATTACTACACCAATGGAAACATTGTTGAAAAAGGACACCAAATTTCAGTGGAATGAGGATTGTCAACATGGGTTGGATGCTTTGAAGGAGAAGATGGTGACAACACCTATTTTAGTGTTTCCGGACTGGGAAAAAACATTTCATGTGCATGTAGATGCATCAACAATAACACTTTGAGCAATTTTGGCGCATCCAGGAGCAGGTGACCTAGATCATTCTATAGCCTTTGCAAGAAGGAAGTTATTAGACTCGGAGTAGAATTACAACACCACATAAAGAGAAGGTCTATCTATGGCATATGCACTACATAAAATCAGACACTACTTATTGGGAAAACACTTCAAAATGTTCACAGATCATTCTGCCCTTAGATATGTAGTCAACAATCCAGTGTTGGGGGGGAGGATCTGTAGATGGATATTATTGTTTAAGGAGTTTGATTTTGAAGTAATAGTTAAACCAAGAAAACTAAATGCAGGACCATATCACTTATCAAGGATAACCAATGGAGAATAACCTACTAACTTAGAAGATAATTTCGCTAATGCATAGTTATTTTCAGTACAAATAGTCGATGAGTACAATGTTGATATCATTGAATTCTTGAGCATAGGAGTTGTGCCAAAGGATTTTAGTACCACATAGAATAAAAAATTGGTCTTTAGAGGTGAAAACTATCAATTTATTGCAGGTCATTTATAAAAACTTGGAGTAGACAACATTTTGAGAAGGTGTGTGATGGACCATGAACGGTCCATTGTTCTAGCAAAAGCTCATGAAGGTATAGTTGGAGGACACTATGCAAGAAAGGATATCGTGCATAAGGTATTGCACATAGGTATATGGTGGCCAACGTTTCATAAGGATGAAAAATAATATTTTAAAACATGTGATGTATGTCAGAGAGTTGGAAAACCCAACAGGAGGGATGAGATCCCCCTAACGCCCCAAGTAACTTTTCAGGTATTTGACAAGTGGGAAATAGATTTTTTAGGACCTATTAATCCACCAGAAAGAGGGTTAGGAGAGAGATACATCATTACTGTGACATAGTGTTTAACCAGATGGGAAAAAGCAACACCAGTCAAGGATTGCAATGCAGAGACAACAACGCACTTCTTATTTGAGCAGGTGATTACAAGATTTGGATGTACCCGTATTTTGATGAGTGACCAAGGCACACACTTTATTAATAGTACCATCTAGGCTATGACTAAGGAATTTGAAGTCTATCACTAGAAGAGTACACCATATCATCCTCAGGAAAATGTGACAGTAGAAGATTTTAACAAGATTTTGGAGAATGCTTTGACAAAGATTTGTAATGTTAACAGAGATCATTGCAATTTTAAAATACCAGAAGTATTATGGGCATACATGACTACATGCAAGAAGTTGACATGACATACACCATTCAGATTGGTGTATGGATAAGAAGTAGTGGTTCCATTAGAAGTTTTGGTACCCATTCTACGTGTTGCAACAATCACAAATATGACAGAAAGAGGTGCAGTACAAGAAAGGTTAAGTCAATTTATGGGACTTGAAGAAGACAAAATTCTAGCAGGATTCCACCAAGAGGTGCAGAGAGCAAGGGACAAATCTTGGCATGAAATACACATAAAGAAGAAGATATTTAAGGAGGGAAATCTAGTTCTCCTCTATGACAACAAATATTTGCAACATCCAGGTAAGTTCATAATGCATTGGCTAGGGACATATGAAGAAAAGTATGTCACACATGACGGATCTGTGTTGCTAAAGGACTTGATAGTAAAATAAATTCAGGGTCTGGTGAATGGTATTCGGTTGAAACTGTATAGGGACAATCAACCCACTAACTCTTAGTAGTTGCATCACAGTGAGGAATCCTTGTGTATAGTGTACTATAGTAGAAGTTAGGAAAGAAAAAGTAGAAAAATAAGGAAAATACAAAAAGAGGAGGAAGTTGGTTGAATGGCAAAAAAATGAAAAAAGTAGTACGCAACAGACAAAGGAACTAGCATGAAAAAAATTAAAGTTACTATGCGTCAGATAACAGTGACAGAATGAGAACACAATGCACTAAGGAAGAATCACAACAGAATTTTGCAGCACGTCGGAAACACAAAAAATCGGTCATCAGAAAATAAGGCGCAAACCGAGCATCTATGAAATTTAAGGAAGCATGTCGACGACACTTTAGAACATTTATGGTAATAAAGGAAGCATCTCCGAAAATATTTATGAAATTTAAGAACACTTATATAATTGGAAATCATGACACATAGCCCTCATTGTGAATTTGAGCATACGTAGAGCTAACGAGCACAAAGACGAGAGGAAAATAGGTGATTATGAAGACATTAGCAGAGGATTTTAGCAGCAGTGGGGAGATTTATGTAGGATGGAACCACCAAAATTCGACGCACCAATCCAAGTGGCAAGAAAAAACTGAAGCAACACAAAGTCATCGCAGGAACCCGCATGGGAAGAACAGGTTCATCAACATCTAGAGGGAGTGGTCGATGTCGACACTATTCCTTCACCACAGAAGGAACCAGTGAGCACAACAATGGTGGACAAGGAGGAGAAATTTTCTGCGATAGTGAGGATGGATATTGATCCACAGAGAAGTGTGGAGGAACAAAACCCTTCTACGTCAAAAACCCAAAGGAAACAACCCAGGGTCGAAGTACCCCACCAGACTAATGGCATCGATAGTGAGAGAAAAATATTCGAGGAGCCAGGGTTACAACCACCAGTAGGGTCTGTGCAACAAGAAGAGGTCCAAATTGAGGATAAAAAGGGTAGCCAGACTCTGGCATGGAAAAAGGGGAAGAAGAGGTTGGTCCATCAAGGGAACCAACAAAGAGGAAAGGGAAACAATCGGTTCAAAGATCCATGCGCAAGAAACCCGAGGTATCCATAGTATTACCGTGCATTCCAGAGGGGGTGCAGGCCACTCCAGGATTATTGGGATGCGTAGAAAAACTACGATATGCATACCATGATGTGTCAGACACTGGAAAATTCCCAGAATTGCCACAACAAGTTTACATGGAAATCCTGGGCAAGGGGCCACTAGGAGATCTAGTGTTGCAACCAAAGAAATGGATAGCAGGATTGTTCAACATAGGGATAATCAATTTAC
Organism: Picea engelmannii; assembly: GCA_009831015.1. Classification (NCBI taxonomy): domain Eukaryota; kingdom Viridiplantae; phylum Streptophyta; class Pinopsida; order Pinales; family Pinaceae; genus Picea; species Picea engelmannii. The sequence continues at coordinate 85,629 of ML783307.1, read as the reverse complement.
TTGAGATTCCCCACTTTGGCAGGGGGAAATATGTCAACAACTGGGTCAAGAAATTACTCATAGTTCTCCATGGGGGATTTTTGTGGATGGACAGGTTGGTGTCCATCGATGTGGAGTTAATTTCATTTATCACAGGACTTCCATCAAATGGAAAGAATCTTGCATAGTACATTAATGATAAACAAAGGATAAGGTTCTCATGAAGGAAATGAAAAATACCTATGGGACAGAGAGAGGGTCATGAGATATAATCATCAAGAGTGTTTGCACTCTTTTCGTCGATGTGTGAGCAAAAAGTGAGTGCTTACATGCCTAGTTGGGCTCTGCTAGTCATGACAGCTGCATGGTAAAAGGTTAGAAAGAAAACAATAGAGCTATTTAACAAGAATTAAATAAAAACTAAA
>ML783307.1:61234-85125 GCA_009831015.1 Picea engelmannii | reverse complement strand
CAGGCGCGCGGGTTTTGCACCCCACAGCCGCGCATATGCGCCCGTTATACCAAGGTATGGCGCGCATGCGCTTGTTTTTCATGGGCGCGACGCGCTTTTGAATTTTTTAGCCAATTTTGTATAGTTTTGGCCCTTTTGTTGTGTTGTGGAGTTAATCCTTGTGTCATGAATGACTGTTTTTCTGTGCTGATGATGCGGAGTTCTTGTCGCCCTGTGCGGACGAAATTTCAGTGATAACAAAGAGGATCAGTGACCTAGCCACCAGGATGACAAAAAAATTAATGACATGAAAAATCCTTCGGAAATGTTGCAAGGAGGATGTCCCCACATGAGTCATAGTAGTAGCAGGGTAGTGCACAAAAGGCACCATGTTAAGATAGGCCCCTCACTTTCTGAATATTTTCTTGGATGACTACAAAGACGAGAAGGATTTGGGGACTGAATTCCACTACTCATGGTTGATAGTGTTGATAGAGCTGATAGGATTGGGGGAACCTATCTATTCACATTCCTGTGATAGAGTGGGAAAATTTTGTGCAGCGTGGTATACGTCCTTACGGACCACTTCAGACCCTGAACAAAGAAGTGGAAATGCTAGCACCTTCATAATGTACCTGGGAGAAATTATGATAATATAGCAAGTAGTTGGAGGATAAATCCAAAGGTGGTCACGCAGTATCAAGATATAGCCAAGTTCAAGGCCATGAGACACAATATGTGGATCCAAGCATGCATGGATCCAAAGAAAGAGTGGATACAACTTCTATATTGCGTCAATGAAAAATAAGTAGATTGGGCGATCAAGGACTGAGAGGATGACTGGAAAGTCCTAGTTATAAACAAAGAGATACTGAAGGATAAGGAAATCAAAGAAGGCCCATCGCGAACATATACAGGAGACATAAGAACAACGACGCAAGGAATTAAAGCAATTGGAGGAAGTGCAACAACGAAGAAACTACCTCCGAGGAAGAAGCTAGGTCCTAAGCCAACAACACAGAAAAAGGATAGTGCACTAAATACAAATGGGTAGGCAGGTAAGAAGGAAAATGTCCTCGCATAGGAAGAACAATAAGGGGGGGACAAAGTACCATGATGAACTCCAACGATGAAGGTCCCAATAGATGCAAGGCCACCCAAAAGGATGATCATACAAATAGGGGGGTCACGCAAGAAATCCAAGGCACATAAGGACATCCCGAAATACACAATTATCGAGGATGATGAAGATTTGGTATCAGAGAGAGTTCAAGACCTCGTAGATAAAGAATATGAGGAGGCCGAGAACCAAAGGGAAAGAATGATGAAGGAATTGAAAGAGATTAAACAGGTCTTGGAACAGATAGAAGCAACACAGACACAAGATAAAGTAAAGGGACAATGCAGTGATTGACAAAGGAAGAGGATAGAATGACACACATCGATGAAGAAACAATACAAATCATAGCATAGACAAGTCCAAATTTCATCATTACATAGGACATGTTGCAGATAGAGGAGGAAATAACGTAAAATCGACTAAAATACTTGGAACACTTAGAGTTGGTTTTAGAAAAAATACCAATGAAAGCATTGTGCAGATTGAAAGTCAGTATCACGCAAGAGGTACAGTCATGGGCTAGGGCTGATGCGAGAGAACTAGAAGTCACCAAGGATGTTAAGGAAATACTACAGCTAACAATAGAGAAAGTCAATATGGAGAAGCAGGAAAATAAGCAGCGTGTGGATAACTTAGAAAATAAACTGCAGGAAGTCTTCAAAAATATTCTATACAACGTGCAGGTATCAGAGATCAATGCAAAAGAACAAATAAAGATCATTGCGCAGACAATCGAGGGGTAAAGACAACAAATAGAAAACCTAAAGGAAAAACTTACATTGACAAGCCCTTCTATATTCACAGCTGAGAGAGAATAGCAGGCAACACTACAGACAAGTGTGATTACAATGGAAGCCAAGAAGTCGCGGATCTCCTTGACAGGACTACACAAATATGGACTAGTCTTGAGGAACTGAGAAGGTCCAATAGTTGGATCAATAAGAAGAAAAATTCAATGTTTCAATGCGGGAATTGAAGCAACGACATAAGGGAATGAGCATCAACAAAAGGTTGAAAGGCACACAGTAGATGAAGAACCTGTAGATGGAACTAAATATTGCGTAGACAAATAAACATGCAAGGCAGACCCAATTGGAGCCACTATAGAAGAAAGCAACACAAATAATTAAAGAACTGGAGGTATAAAATACAAACATGGAACATTATCATACAAAGAATGCAGAAGTATTGAACGAACATATTACAACACAGATGGTAGAGGTGCTAATAGAGAAAGTTGTGCTGGTGAAAGCAAAAGGGGAGGAACTAGTAAGAAAGTTCCACATTTTGGAGAAGGTTGTGTAGGGAGCGCACACCACCTGAGTGGCTCTGGACGAGCCACATTTCAATGTTGGGGGCATGTTGGCGCAGGCCTATTTTGGGGAGAAAATCCAATTTTGGAGTGTGTTCCATATATGGAGGAAAAGTAGCATGTGAAAGATGGAGGAAAAGCATTATGCCAAAGACTAAGGAAACGTAGCTTGGCGCACATGCAGACAAACCTAGCCATGTTAGGGTTAGGGTTTTTGACATGAATGTAATGGATATGAGCCAATATAGTAGTATAAATAAAGGCCTAGGAGATCTAGTAGAGGTTGGTCTGAATAAGCTAGCGAGATGGTTAATAAGCTAGAGAGTGGGTTTTTTAGGGTTATGTCACATGTTGTGGAGCCTAGTGTGGTCTAGTCCGCCTCATGGAATAAACTTGTCATATTATATTTTGTAATCATGGAGAATGTAATGCATGCAACACTACCTTTGAAGAATGATGAATAAAAGAGAAGAAGAGACAAATATTTGTGGACGTAGCCCCAGGGGGGGTGAACTACAGTAACCCTATTGTGTTAATATGTGTGAATGGTTATTTTATAGTTTAAGCTATTTATCAGTTAAAGAATGGATGTCTAGTTTATATTATTACAAAATGCATGCATATTTTCCTTGTTGAATGAATAATAGATCTAGATGAATGAGTAATAAATATGATGCATAAAAAGAGGACACACTTGTTGGCCCTCGACCAAGTTTTGGGGAAACCTTGGTCAGATTTGGCCCACTTTTGGACTTCGACATGATGGTCGAAGATGGAGCGCCCAGGCGAAGTTGAGATCGTGGATCTCACCCATATTTTTTAGGGATATGTGGACCCAGTAAGGGGTCATCTAGGGTTTTTGTAACGGGTTTTAGGAGATGTCGGCCCATGGGATTTTACCATGTTTAGGCCTTATTGTAAGGGTTTGTAAAATATAAATAAAGAAGAATGTATTGTATAAAGGGGGGGGCTAGCTAGCTAAGTGCAAGTAGTCTGAGTTGCTCTGTGCAAAGTAATGTATGTGTGTTAAGGCTTTGTGCTTGATAGAAAGTTGGCTCTGTGCCTTGACCTAGTTTTGGAAGGAGGATCAGGGGCTCAGTGTGTAGATCTCATGTCTGATGTGAAGCTCAACTTTGTGTCTTAGTTCACAGGAGTAACTGAATGTAAGAGATTGACGAATAATAAAGAGGCGAAGTAGTTGGTGGACATAGCCCCACATAGGGGTGAACCACGTATATCTAGTGTCTTATGGTTTTCTTTGTGCAATGTTATCTCTGTTATGTTTTTATTAGTTCTTAGATTAAAATTTGTAATGAATATGTATGTTCTTATTAAATTCTTTGCTTATGTTAAAATACTAGATCAGATTCACAGTGCTAAGTGCTAAGTGGTTAAGGTGCATAATCTTTGTTATTACTATGATAGATCTGTCCTAGGGTATGTTCTGTGATGTTCATAACGTTAACGAAATATTATATGTCGCTTCCTAAGAATTAACATAATACTTTGCGAAGTGTTCTTATCACAGATCTATGTCCCGACCTGGTTACAGACGCCCGTGTCCTGTAACCCCCCCTGCTTCTACCTCGAGCGAGACTTCACCTGCTTTGCAGGTGTTACCGAAAGGGATGGTAGTCGGGGTTTTGTTGGTGCGTTGTTAAGCATTGAACCTTGGGTCTACCCATGTGATAACAAATGGTTCCATTGTCGGGACCTGAAACTATGATTGTTGGGAACCGAAGTAAATAAAAAGAGAATCTTTGTGCATATATCTATTGTTGAAGTGCGCAGTACTCTACTTGACTTGCAAATCTTTGTGCTAAGAAATAAATATGATCCGAAGAAAATAGGTAAGATCCTAAAAGAGGTAAATCTTTGTGCTTTGACGAGAGAAAGATAAGTGAAATTTTTTGTTTATAAAGCATGAACCTAAGTATGTTTAATAGAATTTGTCCTAGTCTGAAGGCTAGGGAGTAGTTGAAAGAAAGAGTTGAATTGAGTAAATTTAATGGAAATGAAGAAAGATATGTTATTCTTATGCATAAAAAGAGTTTTTGGACTAATAAATGGATGCAGGAACCTAGAAAAATTTTTTGCAGATTGCAAGTCCATCACTATGATCCTAAGGGAAGTGCGTAGTACAAAAAAGGTTGGGGAACATTTAAAAGAAAAAGAGGATTAACTTTGTGTTATAACTGCAAAAGACTGGGACACCTTGCTAACGAATTCCCTAGCACAGGTCCTATTTTTCTTTGTTTTAAGATTGTTGGTCATGAGGTTGAGGATTGTCCAAGGATGATTGATAAAGTTGAAAGGATGAACATAAGACAAGAAAACTATGAAGGAAGTAAAGAGACTAAGGGCATGTTAGGAAATCATAAAGAGAAAAGGTCAGATGAATTTCAGACTATGTTATTATAGTTGAAAGAAACGATGGATGTTCACAAATATGTCAGTTTACCAGAGATCCTGAAAGCAAAACAACGCATAAATACAAGACTTCGACATAGACTGTGTCTTTGATGAAGAAACACAAGTGAATATTATGACAGAAGAAACTTGGGAAATTTTTGGAAATCCTACTATGGTACCTTTGTTGGGAAGGATAGGCTTGTTTAAGGGTAAGATGATAACTTCATGTGGAAGAGTTACTAATGTACCTATTATTGTTCATGGAACATCGACTGAAGAAGAATTTGAAGTCATTCGGGTTGTTGGGGACAACGCCCCCTTCCCACTTTTGTTAGGTAAGACTTGGATTGAGAAGGATTAGATCAGAAGGAAAGCAGAGGAAGAAGCTACAGAAAAGAAAAATCAAGAACTAAGAGATTTCATAACTACAAGCGTGCATTTTATATATGGATTAGTGGGTTAGACATCATAACAAAAAAATGTAAACAAATCATAAAGATTTAAGACATCATTTGGTGGGATGGAAAAAGTATTTCTTTATATTAATTTCACAAAAGTCGTTTACAATATGAGATCGACAACTTCTCGTCGAACTCGGTCCTGGGCCCCTCTTCACCATGCACCAACTACTTTCACTTATTCTTCTCCTCTTCAGTTCTCTATAGGGAAATGGCAAGGGTTTGCAATGGATGAAGAAGGAATTCTAGCTCAAACTCACAATGTGGTTGCAAAATATTGGGGCAAAGGGGGAATACTGAAATGGGTAGAGTTTCTATGCTCTCGTGCTTCCCATGCTTATTTTTGGAATGGGACCCAAAAACCTTCTTTTATAGGCCAAAAAAGATAGTAACGGTTGGGGTGACTGGATATGGGCGGTCAACTGGTTAGGTAATGGCCCAAAAACCCGTATCCCTTTGCAATTTTCATTTTTCATACTTTTTTGTGAGTGTACGTGAGATGTAGTGGTGCAGAAAGCATTTGTACATGGGCAATAGTGGTGTAGGGCGTGTACACCTTAAAAAAAATGGTTTTTTAGAAGATTTGTTCAGTAATGGCTTGGCAAAGATAGCAAGTAATATAGCCTGATGTCAGGTCTGGTGCAATTTAGGGTTATAAAAAAATGGAAAGAGGATTCCAAAAATAGTTAGAGAGACTCAGATAACAGGAAAAAAGGCAAGGAAGATCAATAAAAATAAAGATAAGATGTAAAAGCTACAAGAAGCTAGAGAGACCAGATGGAAGACTTCGCAGACTGGAACCTCGCAGGAGGCAGGTTCGCAGGATTCAAACCTCACTGAAAGAATGGGACCACACAGAATGGGACTTCACCCTAGCGAAGTTATATGACCATTGGAGGTTCCCCAACCATTAGAATGATGCTTCGAAACAGTTAGAAAACACATTTATGGGCTGATGGACCTCTTTTGGATGTTGAGACCACGCCATAATGAACATATTTACATTGATGGAAGCATTTTATGGTTGTTGGAAGATCCATTACGATGCCTCGCTTATTTAACTCATCGACCATTGCACTGGGACCACTTTTTGCTACTTGTGATTAACTGAGATAAACAGAGAATTGTCCAAGTGTCAAGCTATGTTATCTAAAATTAGACCTCGCCTATTTATTAAAAACTAGAATGTCGAGTGAACCTAGTGAATTGGAGAAGTTTTTCGAGGAATTACTTAAGAAGCTAATGACTGAAAGAACGATATCTAAAGGTGTCCAGGCGTCGTCAACTAGGGAACTGTAGGCTTCCCCTTCAACCGGACGACACTATGGTCGTGTCAACTCTGCTATTGAACAACGCATTAAGCATCGCGATAATCAGGCTAATGCGAAGTAGATCCCATCAATCCTACCTGAATATATTCCACATTTGGCTGGTGTTGTTAACCGCGACATCATCCCCCAAGACTATGAGTACACCCTGTTCACCGCATACATTCCGAAAGGAATACACATATTCGAGAGTCAGTTAGGACAGATCCCGCTACTGAAGAACAATGAATTCAATCTAGGAGATCGAAATAATACGCCATGTTGGTGCCCCATCGCTATATCACAAAGACAACTGGGAAGAAGCCTCGCCTTGTCTAACATCCATGGATTAAGGGGTTGGCATAGTCCACCGTGTTGAATGTAATGAATATCCCACATTTTTTCCACCATCAAGAGGTTAATTCTTGCGTTAAAATCCTTCGATAGTTCTATCATGGTGGATACTTGTGGCTTGATAGACGAATTACTGTGGATCCGGCGTTGATCCACCGGATCATAGGATTAAGTGTGAAGGGTCCTAACCCTCAGCATTTTAATCCAGGGAAGGCCTCAGATCATTCCTTGGTGCATCGCATCAAGGAAGCTTACAGAGAAGTAGAGAAAGGAAAGTGAGGTTACAAAGTAGCCTCTATACAGGATGGCGCAATGCACCTTTATTTCCAACTCCTAGCTGGAAATATAGTAAGGAAGAACTGCCCCACACAGGTCACCGGGTTCATGGTGGACCTCGCAGGAAAATGTGTGGAGGTCATGCAGATGAACTAGGTGAACTAGCTTGTCAATGAGCTAGAGAAGGATTGTCGTGAAGCCTAGGATTTGGGATATGAATTCCATTATAGTTGGTTGATCATTTTGATCGCATTTGTTGCTTGGAAAATGCCCGAAGGAGCCACTTTTCCAAAGATCAAACCCTTGGATCCGTTGGTCGCTCGGTTTTCAACCTTGTGGTATACCAAGGACATAACGAAGTAGTGGTGGTCCAATGCCATGATTCATGGGTACTATCAAAAGTTGAAAGTTTCCATTAAATCATTTCCGCGCATGACACCATGCACCCTGCATCAGTACTGACCAATAGAAAAGTTCTGCGTTGATCCTCATTTCATCTACATCACCGTGTCTAGATATGAGAACCAGGAATAATTGCAGCCATACTACAAACTGGCAAATGAAGACATGGAGCAGATTACAAAGGAATGGCCAGAGGAGTTTCTTGTACCTATCGCTGATGCAAAATTATCCGACACTGACACCATAGGAAGCCCCATAGTTACCCAAGTTGAGCATGTCAGACAGTCCAGTGGGATTAAGAAGAAGAAAAAGAAGGAGGAATTTCAGGATATAGGATATAGAGAGAGATGAAGAGGACAACGCTTCTGAAGATAACAGGTTTGACTCGCCCAGAGGAGGAGGAGAAGATGGAGTAGAAGGATAGGGAGGAGGAGATTAAAGAGAAGAAGAACAAGGAGGAGGTAAAGATACACCTCCTGAAGACCCCCTACTGGGATAGTAACACCATAGAAGAGGAAGGTTTCTCCGAAGAAACCCTCAGCAAGGAAAAAGATGCGCATTAATAATCCTCAGTTGGAAGCCACCCTCACAGTTGATGACATAAGTCTGGTTTGAGAAGCTATGGAGTATGCTTCTGAGGATATGTTGCAAAGATATGGAGATAAGTAGGAGGAGCTATATGGAAGAATTGAGAGAGAACTAAAGGAAGTGTAGTAGGTTGTTCTCCTAGTCCGCATAGTACCTACTGTACCCTCTACACCCTCCCCATCACAGACTGTAGAATTGGGAGATGAACCAGCCCAATTGAGAATACTTGCGGATGCAACAGATGCTCAACTCTAGAGAGTCCAGGAAGTGAAGGAGAAGGCTACAGAAGCCTTGAAACAAGAGAAAGATGAAGTATTACTGCAAATATGAGCAGCGCAGGACAGTGTAGCTACCCATGAAAATGAGAAAGAAAAGCTTCAGGAAAAGCTTCAGGAGGAAAAATCCCAGCTACAGAGGGAAAAGGAGTAGTTGCTCGCAGAACGGGCCACGGTCAAAGAATTGGTAAGTAAAGCATGTCACTCTGTACCAGGCTTGGTACAGGAGGACCATGAGTTAGTCAAAGCTCAAGTAGTAAATCTCGATGAGACCCTCCAACAGCTTCAGGCTAGAATAACAGAATTGGAGGCCCAAATAGTCCCCAACACCCTGCAGGAGGTGCGTGACTAGAGGGAGGAGACCACTAAGAACACAGTAATAAGGATAGGATCCCTCACCTTAGAATGCAAACAACTAAGCGATAGGAGCGCATAGACATATGAACGCCTCACCGAGGATCTAGAGCTAAGAAATATGGAAGCACAATTATAGGAGGCGCAGAAGCAAGCATTTTCAGTGCAGGAGTAGATGAAGTTGCTCACCGCAGTGGAAAGAATGAATAGACCCCAGGAGAAACATGCAATACAACAATAGACCACTGCCCTCCAGGGTAAGAAAATGGGATTCATTCATAAGCTGCAACCTGTGCAAGACAAAACTTGCAAGGTGTTTGAAGAGATTGATGGACAGGGATCACAACTAGATCAAGTGGTTGCAGCAGTAGAACAATGCCTGGAAGGGCTTGTTACAGAGTAGACGATATAGGATCTCACTGAGCAGGAGGCTCAGGAAAAGCAGCAAGTCGAGGCCACTCAAGTTAATATCGAGGCCTTTGAAGCAGCATTGTCCAGACCTGAGTGACTTGGGATGAGTCATAGGTGAGTTTTGGGGGGTTGTTGGCCCTCGACCAGGTTTTGGGGAAACCTTGGTCATGTTTGGACCAATTTTGGACTTTGACACAATGGTCGAAGATGGAGCACCCAAGAGGAGCTGAGATCGCGGATCTCAACCATTTTTTGAGGGATATGTGGACCCAATAAGGGGTCATATAGGGTTTTTGTAATGAGTTTTAGGAGATGTCAGCCCATGGGATTTTCCCATGCTTAGGCCTTATTGTAAGGGTTTGTAAAATATAGATAAAGAAGAATGTATTGTAGAAGGGGGGGGTGTCTAGCTAGCTAAGTGCAAGTACTCCAAGTTTCTATGTGAAAAGGAATGTATGCATGTTAAGGATTTATGCTCGATAGAAAGTTGGTTATGTGCCTTGACCTATTTTTGGAAGGAGGATCAAGGGCTCAGTGCGTAGATCTCTTGTCTGGTGTGAAGCTCGACTCTATGGCTTAGTGCACAAGAGTAACTGAATGTAAGAGATTGATGAATAATAAATAGACGAAGCAGTTGGTGGACGTATCCCCACACTGGGGTGAACCAAATATATCTGGTGTCTTATGGTTTGCTTTGTGCAATGTTATCTTTGTTATGTTTTTCTTAGTTCTTAGATTAGAATGTGTAATGAATATGTATGTTCTTCTTAAATGTTTTTATTATGTTAAAATGCTAGATATGATATAGTGTGCTAAGTGCTAAGTGGTTAAGGTGCATAATCTTTGTTATTACTATGATAGGTCTATCCTAGGGTATGTTATGCAATGTTAATAAGGTTAATGAACTAGTGTATGGCTCTTCCTAAGTGTTAACAAAATACTCTACAAAGTGTTATTATCACAGATTTGTGTCCCAGCCTGGTTACACACACCTGCATCCTATAAACCCCCTGCTTCTACCTCGGGTGAGACCCCCCCTTTGTTGGTGAATTGTTAAGTGTTGAACCATGGGTCTTCCCCTATGCCAACAACACTTCACATTCCCAATCCCTTCCCTAACTACAGACATCTGATTCTTGAAGTCCCCCATAATGTATCTCAGGTGAGACTATGTTGTGAACTCTATGTGTAGTGTTTCCTTTTGGTTTACCAAGGGGGTCGATAGTTTGAGGGTTTTGTTGGAAACCTTTGAGATCAGAACTTGGGTCAGCCCAAGCAACCAACAACCACTAATAACTTACTATTTAACTGTTTTTTCATCTTCAAATGTCTTAGTCGCACATGGTGATCCAGGTGGATATCAGTGGCCACCCACCTTTTCCAAATGGCTCAAAACAGTTTTCTGTCCATTTTGGCAATTTACTATTTTTAGCAGGTTTTAGCTTCTGGGGCCATTTTGAGGATCCAAATGAAGGTTTTTCGAGATAGAGGTTCTCAATGATATCCAAAGGCATGATTGAGCCCCCAAAATGAATCTCCTCGACGATACCTTTCCAATGAGCTATCACACGCCTAAAACGGAGATCGTATGCAAAAGTTACGACCCCGGGAAGTTGATGTACTCACTTACCCAAACGGGGCCCACATGACTTTTCGCGCTTCATCTCCTAGGGTTAGGTTTTTGGATGTCTAAGACTTTTGGCATTCCTGTTTATTGTAAAAGGGACTTCAGAGCCTCATTGTAACCATCTTCTTGCAAATGTGAGTAACCGTCACATCTCTTCTCAGAGATAAGCTGCCACCATTCTAGCGAGTCTTTCACTCTGTATTTTTATAGTCTCTATACATTTCTTTGATAAATAGAAATCGTGTATTACTATATATCTGCAATATCTTTGTGCATTTCTTTATTATATCTCCGCTCTCATTTCATGCCGAAAATAATCCGTATCACATGGGGTTGTGGGTTCCACACTAATTTGGATCTATAATGGAAAGTATTCTTCTGCGTCGAACCCATGACCTTTGGTTTTCCTCTCATATGTGGCACGTAAGATATCCTCAATCTTCCATGTGGCACAAATATCCTCTACGTCTTCCTCATCGTTGTCCAAGCCCTCTCACTTGGCTACTACCCTCTTCTTTCTATTAATATTATATTGGTAGGGTTGTGCGTTGTGCATCACACCTTCTTTCCTTATAATCTCTCTGGTTTTTTCATTATCCATCATGATGGGGTCCATTGCTTATTTCTTCTGGGTATTCTCCAGAGCCTTATCCATATCTCAAATCTTCATTAGTTCTTCCCCTAGCTCCGCCATGAGCACAGAGTGATCTATTTGTCTAATTTGATGGTCATCACGCCTTTATCATATAATAGTATCTTGATCGATGTGTAAAGAGACTTAATGTACCTTCCTCTAGGTCCCTTCAGAAAATCATTCTCTACAACAGTATATGAATTTGTTGCATCTACTGCAAACTCAGTGATAAACCCTGCAGTAATGCTATCTAACTAGAAATATACTACGCACGTGAATTTATTATTAACCCTTTCCAGTCACACAATGTTCTGGGGATTCCACTCTACTGGCCTAATTAGATTGGTCGAATGGGTATCCTTCAACCTCAATAATCATTCCCATAATAACTCTTGAAAGTAAAAAAAATATGCTTCGTGTAAATCAGTAAACACATACCTCTACAGGTGCTAGTGTGGTGTATACCTAGAACCCTTGTTATCTTTCTACGCGAACTTTAGCTACTTTGTCTCCAACCATATTTCAATCTCTTGCTTTGTAGGATTCCATGGAATGAACATCCCTTTTTACCACTACATCTTCTTCACCAAACCCCTTCTCGATTTTTCTTTTGAGTTCCATCCAACAACGAAACCATTTGTTAGACGTATGGGCTGACCCGAGTTCTACCTTAGTTCTCCAACAAAACCCTTTTCACCATCGGCCCTTCTAGTAAACTAGAAGGCTACACCATTAAGTCTCACTCGAAATGGCTTATGGGTGACTGCAGAATGCAGATGTCTACATTCATGGAAAGGGTTGGGGATGTTTCTTTTTACTTCTCTTTTATTTTAACATATATTCTACCTTGACATTCATCAAATCTACTACTTTATCCATTCAATGGCATACATTTTGCATATTTATACTAGTGCGCATTGTAAATAAACCCATTCATTCATCTAACCATTTATTCAAAACTGTAGAAACAACAAAAATCATTCAAACATATTACAACGCAGGATTTTACCATGGTTCACCCCCCCTAGGCTACGTCCACAAAGATCTTATTCTTTATTCATTTTTATTTAAAATAATGTTGTGTGCGGTACATCATAGGTTTTAAGAATAGTACATGTGAGGCTGACCAATGCCACACCAAGATCCACAACTTGCAACTTGACCCTCAATTTCATCTCAAGACCGACTCCATTTGAGCTCCTCAGCTCTCAACAAAACATATTCTCTAACTCATAACTCAAAAGGTGATCCTAGTGCTTCTCTCATACAAAAGTGATAATAAATTACTTCACCAAAGACCACACAAGACCCCAAAAGATGCCTCAATATACCTCATACATCTTCTATTTATATTACAAAATGGGTAAAAACCCTTACATTATGACTCAAAAACCCTAACTCTAAGTGGACTCCACTTGTCCACTTTCTAACTCCTTGCACATGGTTGGTATTTGATCCAACCGTTCCTTGCGTTGAACTTCCTTCTTTCCTAGCACGCTACTTCCTTTTCCCTTTGTCACACTCGTCTTCCTTCTTTTTTGGTGTGCACTTCTTCCTTTGGTCTATCATTCCTTGCTTACTATGCTTTACTCCCAAATTTTCCTGCTCCAACATATTCTTAGCTTTCGCTTCATCCTTAAAGGGAAATAAGACGATGTTTGGTCCATCCTTCCAAAATGTGTAGGTATTCTTTTCTCCATCATGCACAAATTTTCTGACATATTTCCAAGGCCTCCCCAATAATAGATGATATGCATCCATTGGAATGACATCACACCATACTTCATCTTCATAAGTCTTACCGATAAAAAACTTGATCAAACATCTATTATTAATGGTGACTTCATTCCCTTTTTGAACCATGAAATTTGGTAAGGATGGGGATGTGTTTCCCAACATAATTTCAAATTCTCTACCATCTCTTTGAAAACCATATTCTCACAACTACCACTATAAACAATAACTTGACATACCTTTCCCCCAGAAGTTCATTTGGTTCGAAAAATGTTTGTCCGAAGCCAAGAATCTTCAGTGTCGCTACTATGCCTTTTCTCTTTTTTGGGAATCACCATTGACCTCTATATCATGAGATTATCCCCCATATTGGGCAGGACTTCAAATTCAACTCCTTCTTCTTCATTCTCAGCTCGGACCAAGTCTAAACTAGGTTTTTTTCCTTGCTTCACCTCTTGCATCATTATAGTTTGAGCATTCAAATGCTTGATGACCCTCTACACCACACCCAAAACACACATAAGGTCATCCTCTGCCACCACTGTAGCCTCTACCCCTATGAAATCCTCTTCCTCATAGTTGATTAAGGTTACCTTATTGAGTATCTTCTGATTTCTCAACTCCTTGGGATGACTCACCCCTAGCATAGTTAAAACCAACCCATGAGGCAAACGATGTACCCCTCCTTTCTCCTCTATTCCTTTGAGAAAACTGTTGTTTTTTTCCCTCAACCTTTAAGGCTAATTGGTATGCCTATTCCACATTCTGAACCCTATGCATGCTCAATTCATCTTGAATAGAAAATTTTAAACAATTCACATACCTTGCAGCCAGTTGCTCATCAATTTCCTGGTCATCCACACGAATGGATAACTAATAAAACTCATTTGTGAGTTCCTCCACAATGGACAAGTTTTTCTTCAAGTTTTGAAATCTACAAAAAAGGGTTTGGGCATAGTCCAAAGGTAAAAAAAATCTCGCAATTTGTTTCCATCTTATCCCAGGTCCTAATTTTTATTTTCCTTTTTTTATTATGTCTTTCTGCACATGATCCCACCATATCATGGTGTGAACCTTCAACTTGGTGCATGAAAATTTCACCTTCTTTTCCTTTGTCATAGGCTTCCATTAAAAAAAAAATCCATGGCATTAATCCAATCTATTAACTCCTTTGGCTTAAGACTCCCTGCATATTTTGAAACTTCCATTTTGATCCCATCATTTCTCCCTTCTAGATCCCTGAGCATCCTTTCTTCAAAAGTAATGTGCTCTAATTGTTCTTCTTCATGTTCTATATGTTGATCTAAATCTCCTTGGTCTATCTCCTCATCAACCACTTCTCTTTGTATTATTCTCTGACTAGCCAGCATGTTCGTAAGATCTGCTACTTGCCTTTGGAGGCTTTTCCTATCTCTATGCATCTGAGAAAGACCTGCTCTTCCTCTTCCTCTCACAACCATCTTCATGTGTTGATACCAAATGATGTAGCCAATAATATTTGATTCATTCACAAGATCTAAAAAGCATGCAGACACATGAGAATGGAAAAAAACTCTCTTTATTCCTTCTCTATCCTAACTATTACAATGGAAGTTCATCCCCTTATAACTACTATCTAAGATTTTCAAAAACCACTAATTTTAGAAAAACAACTGAATTTAGAAAATTCTCGCATGACTCTAAAACTGACCAATAACTAAAAGCTAACTAGAGCGACAGTATTTGTCAACTCGCTTTTCTGATTAGGTTCATAAACTAAGAGATAAATGATAATTACTAATTCAAAAAAACTCGAAAAAACACTAAAACCCTAATTTGAGGCCTTATATGAAGGAATTTGGCCTCGGAAAGTGTTGAAACGATGTCCAATTTCAAAAATTAGATCAACATGGTAGTGAACTCTTCGAGATGCAACTCCCTGTAAAATTTCATCCCAAACGGATAATTGAGTCCAAAGTTACGACCCTCGAAAATCCCTACATCAATTACCAATATAATCATAGTCAAAATTTGGGAAGTTATCTAGTACACTAATGCACAAGGTATATCCTCGCTACTATATTACTAGTAGAATGACACTTAATCAAATTTATAAAACTGATTATTTTTCTAATACATAAGGTATGTTGAGTACTACTTTACCAACATAATGTCGCTTAATCAATTTTAGGCAAGATCAATCATTTTGCTAATGCATCACTTCTTCACGTTTAGCATGATCAAAATTGCACATTGGAAGAACAAGACTTAATAATTTTTGAGTTGTTTGAGAAGTTTATGTATCTCAATGCTTAGCCAATTTTCATTATTAAAACCTTATCCCTTTGTTGGATTTGAATCCCTCGTCCACAATTGACTAAAATTTCCCACCCAAGAACTAATTCCTCCCACCCCTATTCAAATTCCATATAATAGTAGTGTAATTGAACTTGTAAAATAGATATATTTATGAGAACAACAACT
This sequence comes from Picea engelmannii, assembly GCA_009831015.1. Lineage (NCBI taxonomy): Eukaryota > Viridiplantae > Streptophyta > Pinopsida > Pinales > Pinaceae > Picea > Picea engelmannii. The sequence goes on along the minus strand of ML783307.1, from coordinate 69,419 downwards.
TTGTAACATGTGATTTCAACATCTTGTCCTTCCACATAAATCCAACCTATAATTTGTAACTAACATAAATTTTCAATAGTGATTAACTTTCTTGCAATTAGATAAATTATCTTTATTTGTGAATCGATGAAACCACATTATGATCTTTGATTTTTATGCAATGCACCTGTAAAGAGACCCAAAGCTATAATAACATTGTAATATACATATTTCCCTTCCTTAAACACAAGTTCAAATATCAAGATTCTTCATTTACTATTTTTTCAATAAAGAAAATCCTTAGAACAACAATGGATTTATTCTCGACCCACTTAACTTAACCTAAATTATTAACAACCCATAATATTGCATGGGTCTACTTTTTTTCCAACAAGAAAATTGCCCTTTATATTATATATATAAATGAGTTCACATTACAGATACATCTAACTATGCAGGATCCACAAGCCACCTCCGACTTCTAGAAATACTAGGACCTTATCAAAATATCGCCATACAAAACTTTACAACATGGGTAATAGAAGTCCGCCATCAAGGGAAAAATATGAAAATATAAATACCATCCACATATACCGCTATCCCCAAAAGATAGTCAATACTTAAATAAACAACCTGAGTCAAAAAAGACTGATAGAGATGGTAGGCCCCTCATTTCCCTCTACCCAGTTGTTGTAATCAAGCTTTCCTTCAGGCTTGGTGAGGGCCAATTTCAAGAGAATATCTTCCTCCATGTTTAGCTCCCTGTACACATGAGTGAAATGTATCTCTCTAAACGTAGATTTCATCACATTTATGTCATCCATCCATCCCATCAAGGAGGCAACCTGCAGTTTTCCTCTATCCTGTAACCATTCGATGATGATCTTTGAATCTCCAATGACCAGGACCACCTCAAGATTGAGCCGCTGCGCTAGAAAAAGAGATGCCCATGCACTTAATATTTTTTCTCTTGTATTTGTCCCCTAGCCACAATTTAAGGTCCACTTAATGACATAATGATCGTTGATCTTTATTATACTTCCTGTCCCACACCTGAGTGAGCTGGAAAGTGCAGCCCCATCGAACCAACAAACTATTGAGGTCACAAGTCAAGGTGGATGAATAGAGTGCACTTTTACTTTTTTGACCACCACCACCAGGGGCATCATTGATTTAACCTTTGCAACCACCGAGTATACCGATGCTTTGTATCCTTCAAATATAACCCGGTTCGTCTCCAACCATAAGTACCAACAAACAATACACAAAAGGGTTATGAAAGTTGTTTCTTTCTTAGTCCAACTCTCATCACAATAATTGAGACAAGCTCATTCCCAAACAATTTGGATATTAAGCACTGTGTATAAATGGTTCCAAACCTCCCAACAAAAAAAACAAAAAACAAAAAGATAATGCATTGACTTTACTTCATTAAATTGCATGCATCTACTTAAATACATGTATCATGCATATATCAATACAATAACAAAAAAACATAACATAGATCTAAATTAATCATATTTCCATAAATAAATTCATAAAACCAAATTAACTTGGTTGCAATTTAATGTCTTCCACACAAAAAAAAAACACTTCATTGCACTTTTTCTCACTGAAATGATGAAACCTTAATTAATGATTTCATTTCAATACCGCACTAAAATATAACATAACAGATTGATGGCCAAATTATTATTTAGGAAGCACGTGTTAAATTATTAGAATAGCTTTATAAGGTTATATGATATCATTATTGTGTTAGAATGGGTTGAGTAACTTCCTTACAAGTTCTATTGGTTTGGCTATTAACTTTGACGTTTCTGCAATAATGGGGATCCATCATCTATCACTAACATGCTGTTTTTTGTTTGTAGCTTCCGCTTTAGTAATCATGTTGAATTTTTTATATCATTTTTATTATTAGTTGGCTCGTACATAGGGCTTTACTTAACTAAAATTTCCCATAAACTTTTTCGATAAGTCCAATTTTTTCCCATCTTTATTGTAAATATTTTCGATCAGTCCAAATTAACTGCTTATTTTTTAATTTATGTATAATTTGTCAATTCTTTGCTTTCAATAGATTTTTTTGTTTGTATTTTCACCAAGGTTTGGAATTTGAAATCCAATGAAACAAAATGTTTAACTTTAATGACAGGTCCTAGGTCTTTTAAATTTCTTATTGTATTTAGTCGTTGATGATTCAAAACTTGTCACATTTTCTATCTACATAAGTTATTTCTGTGTTCACTTTTCTTTTTATTATTTGTATGTTTATTTTTCTTCTTTATTATTATAAATAAAATTAGTTATTTTTATATTAAGATAATTTTGAGTTGGTTTAATTCTTAAGAGTATGTGTTTTTTTTCTTATGTTTATGGTTTAATTTAAAAAATTTATAGATTAAATATTGAAATGTAAATAAATTACTATTTTTTGTTTTTTAAATTGTATTTTTGAATGTATAAATGGATTTAGCTTGCTCTGAATATACAAACTTAACCACTCAAATCTGCAGATCCAACCATTCCTCACTAAAAAATAGCAGGAAAAGAGCCAAAACATAGAACGGCTTATTGAAATTCATTGACCCACAAATAAGGTATCAATTTGACTAAGTAAACAAATTTAAAGTTTTTTAGCATTTTTTTATCATATTATGATAATGATGATTATGATTATGATTATGGTATACTGAGATTAATTTTTCTTTATCCTCTTAAAAAAAGATAATGAATTAAATGGTTGCAATAATATTTTGTTTTTATGATTTCAGAGATTGTAATGAAGTTTTCTCAAATTTCATTGGTTTTGATGAGTTAATAAGTTATGAATATCTCTAATATTACAAATATTTTGAATTGAGATTTAATGTAGACATATATAAGACATTCTATGAGATTCTTTGCATCTTAAAAAATGGATTATGAATTATGCTTTAACATTTTACTTTATAATTGAAAAGATTGGAGAGAAGATTTCCGAAATTTCTATGATTGTGATGAGTTAACATTATAAAGATCAATAGTATTACATATATTTTGAAATTAAGATTTTATGTGAACATATACATGAAATTTCAAGAGTATTTTTCTTCTTTCACCTTCTTAGATATATTCTTTAATCTCTAGATTTTTTAAGGAATTGTCGGATGTTTAATCTCACTTTTAAGCCTATCAAAATTCATTCTTATTGGACAATGTTAATTTTCCTTTTAAAACTAAATATAATAAAAATATGTTTATTATATTTTAAATTGAGATATTTATTTGAAAATAAAAAATTAAAATATTAAACAAATTTACTTTAAAATTATGCTTAAGATTAATTATAACTTTACATAAATTTTAAAAATTATATTGAAAAAATAAAGTAATTATTAATAATACTTATAAGTAATTTTAAAAATTATACTTTATTATTAAATTGTATAAATTGTAATTTTGTAAAATCCTTAAATTAATTTCTCAACTTTCCTGAAAATTCATAACTTTTTTATTTTTATTTTTATTCTTTTTTTTTCTTTTGAAAATTATTCTTTTGTTTTATTATTTTAACTATTTTTTTTTTTTTTAAGAAATCCATTTTAAACCTTAAAATTTATCTAATGAACTCATATCCATGTTGAATTTATCTACATAGAAACTTCCTCAATTGCTATTGAATTAATACTTAAAGATGTTGATTTTATTCACAAAAAATTGTCTTAACTGCTAAGAATAGTTAAGATGAAAATATACCAAAAATAAACTAGAGACATTCTAAAATAAGTGCCCAAGTGCATCCCAATTTAGAACTAAATGATGAAGACAAAAACCAGCGAAAGTAGTCTAAAAAATAAAGAGTATCCTCATGCTACCTCAAAGTGAAAAAATGAGATTGTTTTCTTGGGAAAAGTGCCAAGAATGCCTCTCAACCAAAGTGCCTATACTCATGCAAGATCATCAATAGTGAATGGTAGACTAGTAGTTGGGAAATCATTTTTTACATAAGATTTTGATCCAGGTGGATATCGGTGGCCACCCACCTTTTCCAACTGGCTCAAAATAGTTTTCTGGCAATTTTGGTAATTTACTATTTTTGGCAGTTTTTCGGGTCTTGAACTTTCAGAGCCATTTTGAGGCCCTAAACAATCTTTTTTGAGCATCTACCGATCAAAAACTATATTTACGATAATTTTTGCCAATAGTTGTAGTCCTCGGATATATATTTTTAACGATGTATCATATGCTTCAAACGGAGATAGTTTCCCAAAGTTACGACCATGGGAAATTGATGTACCAATTTACCCCAATGGGGTCCACATGACTTTTGGCGCTTCATCTCCTATGGTTAGGTTTTTGGATGTCTAGGGTTTTTTACATTCCTGTTTATTGTAAAAAGGTCTTTAGAGCCTCATTATAATCGTCTTCTTGTGAATGCGAGTAGTCGTCACATCTCTTCTTAGAGATAATATGCCACCATTCTAGCGAGTCTATACATTTCTTTCATTAATAGAAATCATGTATTACTGTATCTTTGTGTTTATGGTTGCATCTTTGATAAATTTCTGTTATATTATTGGATATCTGTGATATCTCTGTGCATTTCTTTATTACATCTTCACTCTCATTTTGTGTCGAAAATAATCTGGATCAGTGGTATCAGAGCATGCTACTCTTGATCATTTTTCAGTGCATGTCCCTGACGAGGTCCGAGTATATCAAGTTGGGTCTCGAGATTTTCTCCCTTAAAGACAATCGCTCTCACATGCCCAAGAAACCCTCCATGGCAGAAGAAAAGAAAAACGACAGAGTATACGATTCTATCAATAAGTTGCTTGAGCAAGCTCTCACATGACAAAGGGACAAAATCACGGAGAATGTTTCCCACATCCTTCAACGCCTGTTGATAGCAGCAGGCTCATCTTCATCAACCAACCACTTTGGAAGCACCTCTCCTTTCAAGGTACAGGTTAATTTTGATATTCCTGTATTTGAAGGTCAGATAGATACGGATGCCCTGGACAAATGGTTAAATCTATTAGAAGGTTATTTCTCTGTTCATAATTTTTTCGATAGGGAAAATATCACCTTCGCACTCCTTAAATCTCTCCCCCATGTCAAACATTGGTGGGAAACTTACTGGGAGCAAAGTTCCACAGAGGAGTCTAGAATATATGGGGTTGAGCCCACTTGGGATTTTTTTGTGGATGCGGTAAAGGAACAATATTACCCTGTTGGCAACTATGAGGACCAGTACATGAGATGGACCACACTGCGACAAGAGAGGGGCCAAGCAGTTCCATATTTCACCAATACCTTCCATACCTTGCGCACCAAGCTGGGTATCAAAGACTCTGAAAGACATTTGGTTCTAAAATATCATGGGGCTCTACACAGATACATCCAAACTGAAATGGATTTTCTGAACATCTCATCACTCGGTGTTGCTTATCGATATGTTGTCAAAATCGAGAAGAAATTTAAGCACCATAACAAAAGGGAGTTCGGGTCTATGAATCCTCAACAACCAAAGTATGAAAAAGACGACCCTAACAAACAGTCTCCTGAAAACCAGTCCAAGCCACAGGAAAAGAAGGGTCACAGGAAGACAAATGAGGACACCGAAAAATGGTGTGATTTCCACAAAATCCCCCGGCACAACAATGATGAATGTCACTCAAAACAATCATTGGTGGCCGAGATCAAAGATAAGGAGCCGAACCCTGATTCAAAATCTGATTCTGAAAATACTGGTAAAAGAAAGATCATCGATGCAGACCCCACTACTATTGTCGTGACCGTAGCAATTCAACCAAAAGAACCAACAGATCCTGAAGAGGGGGAGATCCTTTTTCATTCACATATGTGGGTGAAGAGGACCCCGGTACATTTTACTATTGATAGAGGAAGCCAGAAGAACCTCATCTCAACAGAGGTTGTCAAACAGTTGGGATTGTCGAAAACACCACACCTGCAACCATACAACATCGGGTGGCTTCTCCAAGGACAAGATCTTCGTGTTAGCCAACAATGTCGATTGTTATACGACATCCAACCCTTCAAGGATGAGGTATTATGTGATGTTGCCCCATTGGATGTCTGTGATGTTCTCTTGGGCCAACCATATATGTGGAAACACCATGTTGTTTATGAGTCTCGACCCCGTAGTGTCATTGTTACTTTGGGGGGTCATCTCTACAAAATACCAGAGGTAGTTCCAACTATTGTCCCACCTAAACAGTGCCGCAAGATAGTATCTCATACTACAAAATTCAGCTTCTTCACAATTTGTTCAAAGGGTGAACAGAAGGATATCGCAACCACTATAGCCTCGTCCCAAGCACCTTTTATCCAACAGAAGTAGGTTGACAAGATTGCAACAAACTGTAAAGATTCCTTCTACACATATGCACCTCATGTAGCTAGACTGGTTAAAAAGTTCCAACCCTTCCAGCCACATGTTTGTGACAACCTTCAACAAGCAAAGCAATGCAAATTCCCCAACAAGGCAAGCAACTCATCAATATGCAGATTCAACAAATGCTTTTTCCTCTCCCCCGTGAACTCAAAGCAATGGAGACCATTGCTTCATAAGGAGAGAGGATTGATCCAGGTGGATATTGGTGGCCACCCACCTTTTCCAACTAGCTCAAAATAGTTTTTTGGCAATTTTGGTAATTTTTTGGGTCCTGAACTTCCGAATCTGTTTTGAGGCCCTAAACGACGCTTTTTGGGCATATACTGGTCAAAAAATACCATCTTGATATTTTCTGCCATTAGTTTTAGTCCTTAGATAGATATTTTTAACAATGTATCATATGCGTCAAACGAAGATAGTTTGCCAAAGTTACGACCCTGGGAAATTGATGTACCAATTTACCCTAAGGGGTGTTGGACACACCTACCACACTTAGAGGGGGGGGGGGTGAATGAGTGTGGGGATCTTTTTTAAAAAACTTCCCTCTTACACAAAACTCATTAGTTAGAAATCACCATTAACACATTACTCATTGTTGTCATTTATAACCAGTTAGATGTGATCACATATCAGCAACATATATCAGCAATATATCATCAGCAAGTCATCACGACAAGGAACACAAAGAACACAAGATGTATGTACAATTTTTTCTTTTTATTGCGGACTACAATCCTTGGGGTTTATCAGCAACAACTGAATCGAGTACAACTCTACAAGAGCACCAACTCTATATGCAAAACTCAGCTTACATCCTCAGCACCAACTGAGATGAGGCAACAATCCTCCACATATATCAATCTTTCACAGGTACGCGACCTGTCAGTAGTGCAACCTGCGTGTGTACGCGCCCTGGCTCACTATAGCCCGCGTATGTACGCAGCCAGTCTATAATGCAACATGCGTATACTTCTGAGAAACTAGGGTTTTTCTTTGCTTTACATGCTCGGATCCTCTGCAACCAGCAATCACATTCTCTTCTGAATTTTACTATTCAAACTGACCACCAGCCAGTCACAACACATCCAAGCTCTCCAATAGCTTATTCATGCTTCTCAATCATACAATATAAAATCCACTCAAACATGTGTAAACAACCAGTATACTATAACCATCATATCAATACTGAATCATAAGAGTGCTTCTCACTCCATCAACCAACTCAAACCACATCATAACAACCATACCAAGAATGCCTTAAGCATTCACCAAACAAACAAGAATATCCATCAAGACAATAATATCACCATACCAAAATATTTCTGGAAGATTTGAGCCCATAGAATGCAGATATGGAACCTGCTTCAGTCTTCAACAGACAGTTATCAACTCAAACACAAATCTCCATGACTTTATCCACTGCATGTGCCCTGTCTTCATACAGCCTGTGTGTGTACGTGCCTTGTCCCATTACAACCCACGTATACCTCATAAACTAGGGTTTTTGAAACTCTGAGACTTTTGTCGTCAAGATCTCAGACATTTCAAAAAATTTGATGCGTCCATGAGATCCTCCTCGGGCTCTCTTTCTCAGAATAGATCTTCAATCATGCTCAAGAGATACTCACAAAATATACACAAGAGATACTCCCAAAATGTTCTTCCAAAATGTACTTTTCACAAGAGACCCTAGCCTCTTATTTATACTCTTCATCTTCTAGATCACTTAACCCACTTCTAGGTCACTTAACCCATTTCTAGGTCACTTAACCTATTTTCCTCATTTTAGGGTTAACCACTTTC
>ML783307.1:46672-61184 GCA_009831015.1 Picea engelmannii | reverse complement strand
CTCCTCGATTTTGTCACCTTACTTTAGTATTTAAATAATCCTTCTTGATTTTGTCACTTCACTTTATCATTTAAATAATAATTTCTTCTTCTCAAGCACTTTGACTTCTTTGACCTTATGGGGCTTCAAGCCATCATATGGGGATCCTTCAACTTCGTAGGGCCATAACTCTCAAACTGTGAGGAGTTATGTGACATTCCACATACCGCCGGAAATGGCATGACAAGCACTATCCATGTAAGATAGTTTCACCAACAAAATCACCGATCTTGATCTCATTATTCCACATACAAGCATGGGTTCTCTCAACCACAAAGTGTCTTCCCGTGAGGGCTTTCACCATAAGGGGACCACTTTGGAGTTCATCCATTTGTACTTCTTATCAACCATGAAAAAAATAATGAGTCATATTTACATCAAACAAACTATGCATCATATATTAAAGAATCCATCTTCATCATGTATCAATGGAAACTCATTGATCCATCTTCATCATGTATCAATGGCAACTCATTGATCCATCTTCATCTATGCATCATATCAATGATAACTTATTGATCCATCTTCATCGATTGGTTTCCACTTGACATGTATCATTCTCATCAAGGACAATACATATACATTGTTCATCAATCATCAATCAATCAAGCCTATCAATCAATCCATTGACATCAATCAATCAATTAATCACTTGACATCAATCAATCAAACCATTGGCATCAATGACAACATGATCCAACAATCTACCCTTTTGGCATTGATGGCAATACCAACATTGATGTCAACACCAATCATTGATTTCAACATGTAGACAAGGCATGCTCTACATCAATAGTCATCAATCATATCAATATGACTATCTCTCCCCATTATGAAACATCAATCACATCAATGTGACCACTACATCAATAGTCATCAATCATATCAATATGAATATCTCTCCCCGTTATGAAACATCAATCACATCAATGTGACCATCTCTCCCCCTTTGACATCAATGGAAAAGGGCCATTGTCCTCTTGGGGCTGCTCCCCCTGCTTGAATGCCTTTGATCTTCCTCTAAATAATCTCTCCCCTTTTTGAACAAGGGATATCACTCTGATGCAATGCTGAAGATACATTTCTCATACTCCCCCTGTGACCATTTTTTCCCCTGGAACTATGCCTCTGTGTTCTTTCTTCAAGTATAGGGCTCTTTTATCCTCCTAGAATCATGGGAAGAAGAATGAATCCCCCTATGGGTATGTCTCCCCCTATCTTCAATATGATCAATATGCTACCACATGACTATCCTTGGACATGTACATGCATCAAACTTATGCAATACCAAACATCATGAAGAAAATGATATGTCAACAATGAAATAGAGAATCATGAGCAAAATATCAACCAAGTACATCTTGTACCAAAATGTGTGCCCACCATGCACAACACCCATGTACATCAACACCATACAATGTGCCATAAGATATCATCCATGGAATGTATCAACCATATGCCTTTATCATCATGCCAACATGTGCATCTACCAATATGCCAACCATAAGCATACACCAATATGCCAACCATCTGCATCCACTAATTTGTCAACCATGTGCATCTACCATCATTCCAAGCAAATGTGTATCTACCAACTTTCAAACAAGTGTTATATCACTCATGATATGTCTCTACCATGAACCAAGTGCCACAATCATCAAATGTCTCATGTACCAAAATATATGTTGATCAAGTAATACCAATGATGTACTTTTAGCCAAGTACTCATCATCCAAAAATATATCAAACATGTACATCAACATATATCACTACTTGCACCAAGAAAATATGCCAACCATGCACCAACATGATGAATCCTCATACATGTATGCCAAGTCCTCCATAAAACATGTGCCAATCAAACTGCTTGTAGGTGCCTCTACCAATGTATCAATCATGCATCAACTATAGATCAAGCCATGACTCATCAATGATGTACAACATGATCACCTCATCAAATCACCAACTACATGTCCCAATATGTAGCCCATTCATATGCTAAATGCATGCACCAAAATATCCAACAAGCAAACTTTCAATAATACATCACAGTATATATCAATGAAGCTCAAATATGCATCAGCCATGTACCCCAACATATCAGCCTAAATCCTCCATTTACTACAGCAAATACTAAGCATCCATCAATACATGTACCAGTAGTATGCTTCAATAGATCAACGATATCTCTAGCTAGCATCATCATGATATAACCAAGGTTCTAGAACTTCACTACAATAACCAGCATTATTCTTCAATAGAAAATGCCTCAATCCATACTCATGGGTTAGTGCCATGCATCCAAGATAGACATTCATTATTTTTATCATCACATTACATAATCCAATAGAGGATCATGAAAAACCTGCAGAAAATAGTGTCAGAACCTACAACAAACCATGTCAGACCCTGCAAAACAGAGTGTTATACCATCACATCAAGTTGCAACCCATGTGCATTGCCTTTTTCCCAAGGCTTTACCACATATACATGGTCTGTTGCACAGACAGATCACATATGTACGCGACCTATTCAAGGTCAGCCTGTGTATGTACGCAACTGTTACCACTGTCACCCACGTATTCCTATTAAGATGACACACTTGAGCCTCCCTTAAGGCTTCCATTCTGCTTTGGTTGTTCAGTCTTCTTCACCCACTTATGAAGGTGTCTCTGCTTCTCAAAACTTGAGCTCTGAGCTTCCATATTTGCAAAAATGGCTCCCTTCCTTACTTCACTCCTTCTTCTATTTATGCCATATTAAGTCCTCTTCATGGACTTTCTTCTTGTGTTCCAGCAATCCTGGGATTTGTGACCACATCCACTACAACTGTAGCATTTCATATTGTGACAGTGAACAACAATGTGTCCTACTTGATCACATCTCCAACATCTTATGGTGTTATGAAATCTTCCATTTCCTATCGTTCCATAAGATCTACAATCCAAATCTTTGTGACCATATTCATTGCATGAATAACATTGACCATGAAAAAAACTTGCATACCTTTGCTTTGGTGTCCATCCTTTTTTATGTCTTTCTTGCTTTGTTCTTTTCTTTCCTTGTGTGGGTGGTTTATTTGCAACATTTTCTTCATCCTTTGAGGTGCTTGCTTCAGCATGTGTAGCTGCTTCCTTGTATTTGTAGCCAGACATCCCATTCTTGACACCAAGACCTGATTTATCATTTGGTGATCTTTGACTTTCCAAGATCTCACTCAAGATTTGTGAGCTATTCAAGAATTTATTTGACTTCTCTACTTTATTTCTAAGATCAACAACTTCAGCTTCTAACTTATGACATGACTCTTCCTTTTCATTTATTTGATTCTTCAATAATTCCTCTACCCTTTTGGCTTCTTCAATTTGGATCTTGAGATGGACGATGGTTTCAAGACTTTTTCTAATATCACCATCTACCTTCTTATCATCCTTTTCATTCCTTAGTCTTGTGATCTCTTCTTCCTTTTCTTCTAATTGAGTCTTATTACTCTCTTCTTGTTCCTTGAGCATTTCCCTTAACTTCAAGATGTTCCTTTCACTCTTTTTAAGAAACTTCTTAGTGTTATCCGAAATACAGCTATAGTCTATATAGTAGTGGTCATTGCTATATTCATATAGACTTCTTTCAATTTTCTCTTTAAGATCCAATAGTTTTTCTTCTACTTCTTCCATAGGATAACAATCAATGGATTTTATCCAAACTACTTCTAGATCTTCTTCACTAGTAGAGAAAAATTCAACATCATCACATTTTGAATTATTGTAATCAAGGGTTGTGGAGATTCTTTACCTTCATTTGAAATGTCTTCAAGATCTTCCTCTTTGCCAAGATCATCACATGATTCTTTTCCTTCATTTGGAATGTCTTCAAGATCTTCCATTTTTCCAACATCACATTTAGAAATAATGCAATCAAGAGTTTTTGGAGATTATTTACCTTCATTCTTCTTGATGGAGTTGTCTTCAAGGTCTTCCTTTTTGCTTTGATATGTATCCTCTATATTTATCGATAGATCCTTGGAGGAAGTGCATTGTCCCATGCTCTCTTTGATAGGGATTGAGAGTCCACTAAGAATGGTCTTGAGAGCCAATGCATCATTCTTCTTTCCTTCCCTTTGAGATGCAAACTTTGACTTGTTCTTTAATGAAACTAATCCACCAAATACCTATTCCCATTTCCATCAAACGTACTCTCATCTCTATTATCCAAGTAGAATAGTTTTCCTCATCAAGGATTGGAACTTCATCATCCATTTGTGTGTCCATGGATCTCCTCCAAGCTTGTTAAGGCTTATAGTGAAGGCTCGCTCTGATACCAATTGTTGGACACACCTACCACACTTAGAGGGGGGGTTAATGGGTGTGGGGCTCTTTTTTAAAAAACTTCCCTCTTACACAAAACTCATTAGTTAGCAATCACCATTAACACATTACTCATTATTTTCATTTATAACTAGTTAGATGTGAGCACATATCAGCAACATATATCAAAAATCTATCATTAACAAGTCATCACCACAAGGAACACAAAGAACACAAGATGTATGTACATTTTTTTCTTTATTTTACGGACTAAAATCCTTGGGGTTTATCAGCAACAACTGAATCAAGTACAACTCTACAAGAGCACCATCTCTATATGCAAGACTCAACTTACATCCTCAGCACCAACTAATATGAGGAAACAATCCTCCACAGATATCAATCTGTCACAGGTACGCGACCTGTCATTAGTGCAACCCGCATGTGTATGCACCCTGGCTCATTATAGCCCACATATGTACGTTGCCAGTCTATAATGCAGCATGTGTATACTTCTGAGCAACTAGGGTTTTTCTTTTCTTCACATGCTCGGATCCTCTGCAACCAACAATTACATTCTCTTATGTCTTTCACTGTCCAAACTGACCACCAGCCAGTCACAACACATCCAATCTCTCCAATAGCTTATTCATGCTTCTCAATCATACAATATAAAATCCACTCAAACATGTGTAAACAACCAGTATACTATAACCATCATATCAATACTGAATCATAAGAGTGTTGCTCACTCCATCAACCAACTCAAACCACATCATAACAGCCATACCAATAATTCCTTAAGCATTCACCAAACAAACAAGAATATCCATCAAGACAATAATATCACCATACCAGAATATCTGTGGCAGATCTGAGCCCATAGAGTGCAGATCTGGAACCTGCTTCAGTCTTCAGCAGTCAGTTATCAAATCAAACACAAATATCCATGAATTTATCCACTGTACATGCCCTGTCTTCATACAACCCACGTGTGTACGTGCCCTAGCCCATTATAGCCTGTGTATACCTCAAAAACTAGGGTTTTTGAAGCTCTGAGGTTTTTGTCATCAAGATCTCAGACATTGCCAAAACTTTGATGCGTCCATGTGATCCTCCTCACGCTCTCTTTCTCAGAATGGATCTTCAATCATGCTCAAGAGATACTCACAAAAGATACACAAGAGATACTCCCAAAATGTTCTTCCAAAATGTTCTTCCAAAATGTACTTTTCACAAGAGACCCTAGCCTCTTATTTATACTCTTCATCTTCTAGATCACTTAACCCACTTCTAGGTCACTAAACCCATTTCTAGGTCACTTAACCTATTTTCCTCATTTTAGGGTTAACCACTTTCCATAAATAGAAAGTTCTCCATTACTTTATCATTTAAATATTCCTCCTCGATTTTGTCACCTTACTTTAGTATTTAAATAATCCTTCTTGATTTTGTCACTTCACTTTATCATTTAAATAATAATTTCTTCTTCTCAAGCACTTTGACTTCTTTGACCTTATGGGGCTTCAAGCCATCATATGGGGGCCCTTCAACTTCGTAGGGCCATAACTCTCAAACCGTGAGGAGTTATGTGACATTTCACATACCACCGGAAATGGCATGACAAGCACTATCCATCTAGGATATTTTCACCAACAAAATCATTGATATTCATCTCATTATTCCACATACAAGCATGGGTTCTCTCAACCACAACTCAACCTCAAAGTGTCTTCCCATGAGGGATTTCACCATAAGGGGACCACTTTGGAGTTCATCCATTTGTACTTCTTATCAACCATGAAAAAAATAATGAGCCATCTTTACATCAAACAAACTATGCATCATATATTAAAGAATCCATCTTCATCATGTATCAATGAAAACTCATTGATCCATATTCATCTATGCATCATATCAATGATAACTTATTGATCCATCTTCATCGATTGGTTTCCACTTGACATATATCATTATCAAGGAAAATACATATACATTGTTCATCAATCATCAATCAATAAATCCTATCAATCAATCCATTGACATCAATCAATCACTTAATCACTTGACATCAATCAATCAAACCATTGGCAACAATGACAACATGATCCAACAATGAGGCCCACATGAATTTTGGCACTTCATCTCCTATGGTTAGGTGTTTGGAAGTCTAGGGTTTTTGAGATTCTTGTTTATTTTAAAAATGCCTTCAAAGCCTCATTGTAATCATCTTCTTGCAAATGCGAGTAGCCGTCACATCTCTTCTCAGAGATAAGCTACCACCATTGTAGTGAGTCTTCCACACTATATTTTTATAGAGTCTGTACATTTCTTTCATTAATAGAAATTGTGTATTACTGTATCTCTGTGTTTGTGGTTGCATCTATGATACATTTCTGTTATATTATTGGATATCCGCGATATCTTTGTGCATTTATTTATTACATCTCTACTCTCATTTCATGCCGAAAATAATCCGGATCAGATTTGTATCATGGGTTTTGACTGAGTGCCATGGTTTTCTCGGCCTTATAAGTATTTCCCTCCAAACAATGCTTTGATTCATGAATTGTGACTTTGGGTCATGATATAATCACAAAAAATCATTGTACACTTAGAACTAATAAACCATGAAGGCCTAAGGAAGGGTTAACCCTCTGGACCACCAATTAAGCAATCCAAAATGGATTTGGGCCTCTGAGGACTAAAAATGAGGAATGTTAATTGACTATGGGCTAGATAAGGGACTCGAAGCCCCAAAGATAAGACAAACAATGGGAAGGTGCCCCGAGTCTTTTCACAAGGGGTTTGATAGAGCCAAATTGATGATTAAAGGAAAATTACATAATAGGAAAAAAGGGGAATCATACCTAAGAAGTAGAGCTTCATAAGAGGTTGTACATTGTTGGCCCAAGGGCAGACCCAGGGTTCAATGCACCAACAAAACCCAAACTATCGACCCTTTCATCGACAACTGCGAAGCATGTGAAGTCTCACCTGAGGTAGAGGTAGGGGGGTTACAGGACTCAGGTGTTTGTAACCAAGCTGGGACATAGATATTTGATTATGACACTGCACAAGGGATTTTAATAACACTCAACATGAGATATGCATTATTTCATTATCTTTATTAACATTGCAGAACAAACCCTAAGATAGATCGGCGTAGTAACTTAAGTACTTCAACCACACGACACGGATTTAGATCTAACACTCATTCATCCTTAACACATGTGAATCACTAAGCATCTAGAGATTTATCTAACATACATAATAAGCAAAGTAGATTCATAATATAAACAACAAAACACAAAGCAACCAGAAGACACAAGATATACGTGGTTCACCCCAGTGTGGGGATACGTCCACCAACTGCTTCATATTCTTTATTATTCTTCAATCTCTTACATTCATCCGCTCTTGTGCACTAAGACACAAAGCCAAGCTTCACAGAGGACATGAGATCTGTGCATTGAGCACCAAATCCTCCTTCCCAAAATTAGGTCAAGGCACAAAACCAACTCCTTTATCAAGCACAGAGCCTTACACACACTTTCTGTTGCACGAAGCACTCATAACTTCTTCCACTTATCTACTTAGAATTCACTCTCTAAGTCTCTTACATCGCTTCACTACTTCTACCTTACAATCTTACTTATTTATACTTTTACAATAAGGCCTAATCATGGGTAAACCCATGGGTCGACATCCCATAACCCATTACAAAAACCATAATAACCCCTTTTGGGGTCCACAAAGCCCAAAATCAAGTGAGATCTGCGATCTCAACTCCATTGGGCGCTCCTTCCTCGACCACTGCATCGAAGTCCAAAAAGTGGTCAAACCTAACCAAGATTTCCTCAAAACTTGGTCGAGGGCCAACAAGCCCCCAACACTCATCTGTGACTTGTCCCGAGTCACTTAAGTCTAGGAAATGCTGCTTCGAAGGCCTTGAGCATCACTCGATCGGCCTCGACTTGTTTCTTCGTCGGAGCCTCCTGCTCAACGAGATCTTGAATCATCTTTTCTGTAACAGGCCCTTCCAAGCATTCTTAGACTATTGCAACCACTTGGTCCAGTTGCGAGCCTTGTCCTTCAATTTCGTCAAACACCTTGAAGCCCTCATCCTGCACAGGTTGCAGCTTCTGCATGACTTCCATTACTCTGCCCTGGATGGCAGTAATCTGCTGATGTATCGTGCGTTGTTCTTGTGATCTTTTCATTCTCTTGAATGCATTATGTAGCTTCATCTGTACCTATACTGATAGTGTTTGTTGTTTCACCTCTTGTAACTACGCTTCTAGTTTCATTAGCTCTGGATATTCTGTGAGGCGTTCATAATTTTGCGTGCTTCTATTGCTCATTTGTTTACACTCTAAGATGAAGGCTCTGATCCTTCAACCTACGTTCTTAGCAGCTTCCTCCCTTTGATCATGCACCTCCTGCGGAGTGCTTGGTACTACTTTGATCTCCAACTCTGTTATCCTCGCTTGAAGCTGTTGGATGTCCTTAGTGAGCTTCACCACTTGAATATCAATTGATTCTTATTCCTCCTATGCTAAGTTGTGCACAGAGCAAAGTGATTTACTCACAGCTTCTTTTACCGTAGTCTATTCTACGATCAACTTGTCCTTTTCTCTATATATCTTCGCTTTGTCCTCCTCGAGCATCGCCCAAAACTCATCTTTCTCATTTTCATAGGTTGTTACGCAGTACCGCGCAACTCGTAGTTGCTCTAATACTTCCTCTTTCTCTTGCTTCAGGGATTCTATATTCTTCTCCTTTTATTCTTGGACTTTCTGAAGTCGAGCCTCTGTCACAACTGCAAGTCTTCTTAATTGGGCGTGTTAGCGATCAAAATGCAATGGTTTTTGAGAGCGTTTTTATCTCTCTCTCTCTCTGTTTCACCCATTTTTCTTATTATCTTTTAGCCAGTGTATTAAGCTTCTTGTTTCCTTATCATCTCTCATTGATCATGATTGCTCCAAACCTTCATTATTCGGTCTTCAACCTGCATTTCAAAAATACATATTGTCAATTGATACATAGCCTAAACCATAGTTATTGCCTTTTTTCAATTCTTGTGGTGTGTACACATTAAGTGAAGCATTCTAAGACCTAAGTCTAATCCTACTACCAAATTTTGTGCATAGACTAAAGTCTAGGGTTGAGGCCACCACATTGAAATCCCAAGTTAGTCAAGCCCAACCTACATGTCAATTCACTAATTGTATGGGGGATTTTGTTCACAAACAATAATAAAATTATAGAGGTTCCCAAGTAATTGAATATATAGGTGTCAATGAAGGCACAACTATTCAATGGTGACTATAACATTGATTATTAGAAGCGTTGGCATGTCAAAATCATTTTTCCACAAAAAGGAGCCACCAACAAAAGGATAAGCGCTAAGATATTTTTGGTTTTGTATCAATACACCAATTAAAAAAATATTTCTGCGAGGAGCCTGGTTCACATGAAAAAGATTGTATGCGCAGCTGTCTGTGATTGGAGATAGCTCAACTTTGGAACATTTGACAGGTGAAATCATCTGTCCACATGTCAATCACAAACCACATTGAAATCCTAGCGCACCAAACCAAACAAGCTAAGTACTAACGCCAAGTTTCAGGGAATCGAAGGGTTTTGAGATTTGAGCTTAACCAGTCAGATTACAGGTGTTTACGAAATGTAGGTTGCATGAAAATTGAGCCACGGGGAGCTAGAGGTCATACAGGGCCGAGTTTTCCCATTTGATATCGCATATGCCAGTGCTTTAGAACACATTATACAGGCGTTGCTAGGGTATTACTATTATAGTGATGGGATTTCATTAGCAGTTTGACCCAAAATGAAGCGAATTTCCTGACTGCAACATTAACAAAATTATGGAGGGTAGAGTCGTCGACCCTCTGGAGGTGCCATATCCTTATCATGGCCAGATATCAGTTGTACATTATAGATGCATTCTTCTCCTATTCAGTGGCTTATTGTAGTTGGTGTGTGTACCCACCTTGGTTGTGTTCCTTTGCCCAATGCTGGAGATTATTGAGGTTGGTTTTGTCCTTGTCATGGATCTCATTATGACATATCTGGCCTAATTAGGAAGGGTCCTACACCTTACAACCTTGAGGTTCCAACATACAAATTCTTAGAGGATAATAAAATGTTAATTGGTTGATATGCACATGAAAAACAAGTCATGTATGAACATGGGATTGTGCTACCAGATCGACTTTCAATTGTGATATTTAAATAAATACAGGCACCAGGCCGTATGTGAGAAAGGCCATGAGGAAGCAGCTTTGTAGAAAAATAAATCATGCATCAGAAGGCAAAAAATCTTGCATATTTCAGGTTGTTGTTGCAGGATTTGGATATGTTGCATTCAACAAATCGACAGTCCAGAAAATCATGAGTTAATCCAAAGATTTTATGGATACTCATAGCCTTGTTATCATGCATACAATGCCCCAAATCCTGTGCTGCGATCAGAACACTTGGGACTGTATAAATCATTATGTGTCCTATTGGGATGGAGCTATGCCTCTTCACCAGATCATGAAGAATCATACCAGTCATTCTCAGAACCTAAAGAAATGGAAAACAATCAAGATCTTATTTTATGGCCACCATTAGTTATTATTCACAATGCATTCACTGGAAAAAATAAAGGATAGTTGATTGGGGGTATTGGAAATCAAGAGATGGTTATCAATGCACAACCATTGTAAAATTCTCACTTTCTTCCACTGGTTTACAAGAGGCAGATATTCGATCTCATTCCATGAGGAAGTTTACTGATGGATGAGAGTTTCTCTTGCTAACTTCTATTCACACAAGGTAGATATTATTGAACGAGGGGTTAAATGGACATGCAATCATTATGGAAGACAATGGACAGTTAATGAAACAGGTGGAAATCATTATGGATTGTTATAACCCTAAATTGCACCACACATGCTTACCTGGCATCAGGCCAACTCATATCCTTTCTTTGCCAAAAACACTGCTAAACAACTCTTTGAAAATACTCTTGTGTAAAGGCCCACGCGCCCTAACCCATTACTGCACACGTGTATGCGTTGGCTGATCCAAAACAACCCGCGTGTACCGACAAAAGCATGAAAAAGGGAAAGTTGTTGACGTAACAAAAATCTATGGGTGAGTTAACTGAAACTCCTGGCCATGCATGACCGAGGGTTCGTCCAAATACCTAACTCCTTCTAGCCTATAAAATAAGGGGTAGGGGTACCATTTGGAAGGAGGAAGAATATAGCAAAGAAACTCTGCCCATTTATGTATTCCATTGTCCCAACCCTTTATCATTTCCTAATGCCAAAGGAGATTTAAAGCAAAGCAGTTGAAGGACAGAAGAAGAGGAGGCCAGGATCAGGTTCAAGGAGCGGTGGCCGGTCTCAGCTTTTGTAAGTTGACTCATTTTAAGTAATAAAGAGAATGCTTTTCCCATCCCAATTCATGAACTTTTTATGGTTTTATTAGTTTATGTTTGATTTCTAACCCGTGAGTATATAAGTAGTATGCATGCATAGTTGTTTATCGTCTTGAATGCAGGTCAGCTTTGGAAGGAGTATTGCGAACAAGTAATCAAGCACAACGGAGGATCAACATCAAGCGTCGATAACGAGGTAGGTTGATCTTTCCATGCATTTACTAAGAAAAGGGGATTTAAATCTAGGTATGAAGGTAGAAAGTAATTTCTATTTGGTCATATCTGCATGCAAAGTCTAAACTCTATTTGCTAGTTCGTAGGGTGTTTTTCCCCAACAACAGAATTGGCAACTATACTGGGGAAATTAACTCTTTAGGGTTCCTGGAATTTTATTTAGTTTTTGGGTAGTTTAAAGACTAGTTTTTTCTTGCCTGTCTTTTCTTTTCGTCTCTGTAAAGTCTGAGCTAGCAAGGAGTCTGGTTTTCCATACCAGCTTTCCCTGACTTTTCCTTGACTGTGTTTTTTGGGACCCACAGAGGTACACATGACCTGCACAAGGCCTGCACGCATGTACCCGCTCCCTATCCTCTTATAGCCCGCGTGTGAGCGCTAGTTGTAGAGATAGCAGTAGCATGTATCCAAGCCTGTCTGAGTCTTGTTTGCTAACAGTCCTATCTCAGATTGTTTTTTCCTTATTATTTTTTCCTTGCATTATTTGTTTTTCTGTTAGAAAGAGTATCCAAGCCTTCAAGGGATCCTGGTTATCAATACCAAAGGTCTCTTCCTGGTTTGGTCTGTTTGTTTTCATTTTTTCTTAGAGTTTAGATATACACGCGGCCTGTACAAGGTCAGCCTGCGTGTACACACCCTCTGTCTCTATTCAACGCGCGTTCGCATGCATGTTGTTTGAGTAACAGTCGCATTCTTGTACAGACTACTTTTTTTTCAGGGTGAGGCAGTCATCCCCTCCTTTGATAAGAAGTATTCCTCTCAGGTGTTTGAATCTCTGTTTGAACAGTCGGTAGCTTAGGATTATTTTTACCCTTAACTTGCTTTTTGATTAGTTTACGGTTTTTAGACAAGTGTGAGAGTCATTGTTTTTACAATTGCTATTGTGTGATTTTTTAATCTAATTCTTTGTGATCTGCACTTTAAGCCAGAATTGTTTTTCTTGGTTTTTTGCTTGTCGGTATTTTCCCTTTCTTTCTTTACTAGCACTTAAATAAATAAATAAATCTCTTTTCATTTTTCTTCTTTAGTTGACGAGTGTGTTTCTGCATCATTAGTTAGGGAAAATTCTTTCATTTCATAAGTTTTTGCAGTTCACTTAGATCATAAGTAGCTCATAGTCGAGTGAAATGTTGGTTGTGGAGCCTGATTATCTTCCTGATTTAGAGGTATTTTACTTTCAGCCATGTTTATACCCCATGAAGTATTTACACCCCAGAAGTATGTACACTCTTCCATGCGGGGGAGTGGAGAGAGGGGGGTACCCCCTCTGCGGGGTCCGGGGGGGATATCCCCCCGGCTGGGGGGTCTGGGGGCAAGAGGGCCCCCAACGGGGGTTCGGGAGCAGCATTCCCCGATGGGGGTTCGGGGGAAAAGCCCCTGAAGAAAAAAATGCCTTGTAAAAGTATATTGTAATTTCATTGTAAATCTGGACCGTTCATTATAAGGTCGCAGATCTAACGGTAGAGATTATGTTAGGGTTTTTTGCCCTAGAAGGAAACCCTCTTTTATGAGGGAAATATATTGCGGCTATGGTTGAGAGTGAATATTGTATTCTGAGAGAGGAGACTATGAGAGAAAGAAGAGGAAGTTACAGTGGGTTTTGTTGTAGGTTGTATCCCTTCATTTTGCTGGATAATAATAAAGAAAGGACCTGACAATTTCTCTGGTAGACGTAGCCCACACTGGGTGAACCACGTAAATCTGTGTCTCTCTTGTATTGTGTATCTTCTGTGTTTTTTTTCCGCATTTGTTTTATTTTATTGCTCCGCGGTCCTGTTTTTCTAACAACTGGTATCAGAGCCAGGTTAACTCGCAGGAAAAGAGGGTTCCTGGTTTGAGTGGGAGAAATGTCGAAAGATGGAAAGTTTATGGTCGAGAAATTTAACGGCCAAAACTACCAGTTATGGAAGATGCAGATGGAAGATTATTTATATCAGAAGGATCTATTCCTACCATTGAGCAGAGTAGCAAAGAAGTCGGCGGCCATGAAGGACGAAGAATGGGAGATTCTTGACAGAAAGGCTCTAGGAACGATATGGTTGAGCCTAGTAGCGTCGGTGGCTTTCAATATCTCGAAAGAAAATACAACGAAGGGTTTGATGGACGCGTTGGCCAAATTGTATGAAAAACCCTCGGCGTCCAATAAGGTATTTCTAATGAAGACATTATTTAATATGAAGATGTCGGAAGGTGGGTCTGTTGCAAATCATTTAAATGAATTTAATACGGTTACTAATCAACTAAGTTCTGTAAAAGTGGACTTTGATGATGAGGTTAGGGCTCTTCTAATCTTGTGCTCATTTCCCAAAAACTGGAATGGCTTGGTCATGGCTGTAAGTAAATCTGTCTCTGGTTCAAATACTTTAAAATTTGATGATGTTGTTGGTGTTATCCTTAGTGAGGAAATGCGACGGAAAAGCACAGGTGAGACATCAGGTAATGCATTGAACATGGAGAACAGGGGAAGACAAAAGGATAGAGGAAA
>ML783306.1:704526-715844 GCA_009831015.1 Picea engelmannii | reverse complement strand
ATGTAACTGCGAAGAGCATTCTTATTATTATTGTTATTTTATTATTAAGATTAATCCCCATTGTGGATTAATCATGTCGGTAATTGTATAAGGACCAAATCCCCTTTTGCAGATTGGTCATCGAACAATTATAAAGGGCAGAATAAGAAGTCGGCCCCAGCAATTATTATTGAAGACCCAGAATTAATTAAAGGTGGGTTTACCCACCCAGAGTGAGAGGTCGGCCCTGCCAGTGAAACCCTCTCACACGTGCCAATCTTGTATAAATAAGAGGCTAGCGCCTCACTTCTAACACACAACTCACTTGCTCATTATCTTATGAGGCAAGCTGCAATTACCAGTTAGAGAGAGGAGAAGAAGAGTGGCGCATCTCTTGGAGAAGACTATCTATATTGGTTTGAGTTATCTCTTGAACATTGTATTGGTTTGAGTTATCTCTTGAACATTGTATTGGAAGTTTTTGTTGGGTTTTCTTCCCCTAGAGGGTTTCCCAAGATAAATGTTGTGTCTCTTGTGAATGTGTATTTCTCAGTGACCTTGTTCTTATGATGCTCTTATCTATTGAAATGCATAGAACTATAATAATGGCATAAACATTAACATGTTAACCCTTGAATTTTCTCCCTTGAAAATCCTGAGGGTTAAGAGCCAACATGGTCTATTGTTTACCAACATTCAGAGATTTTCCTAGAGATAGTTGTGTTTTGAGCCAGGGTTGGTTCCCACCAGGTACAGGTACAGGATTGGTCAAGTAGTGTTCTTTATTTCAGAGATAGAAGTTTTCACAGCATTTCATGGACAAAGAGAGATTACTATATATAGTATAGTCCCTATTCTTGAGGAGATAGATATTAGATGCCCACATGGGAATATTGATTATACAGTTTAGGTGGTTGCGAGATTTTGGATCCAGTGAGCCTTTTTCAGATGACATGTATGCAGTTTACTATTTTTAGCAACTGGTGATCCAGGGTTCAGATGATGATTTGGGTTCCTTACAGAAAATCGAATCCGATGAGTATGAGATCATTGACATGCTGTGAGATTCTATTTTTAGCAATGTCTTATTTTAGACATACTGTATTTGGCAGTGGTCTCCTAGTCATCCCAGACATATTTGGTGTTTTCACAATTTTTCGCCGCACTACTATTTTTAGCAGGGCTATATTTA
Organism: Picea engelmannii; assembly: GCA_009831015.1. Classification (NCBI taxonomy): domain Eukaryota; kingdom Viridiplantae; phylum Streptophyta; class Pinopsida; order Pinales; family Pinaceae; genus Picea; species Picea engelmannii. The sequence goes on along the minus strand of ML783306.1, from coordinate 714,673 downwards.
GCAGAGGTCGTTGCCATGCAGGGTGACAAGTGGCAAGTCAAAATTTCAACATTTGGTAAAGTAGGAGTGTGACATGTGGCGTTTCATTACATGAACATGTTGGGCACACTTTTGAGGGTATGTGGCGTATTCTCCAACAAAAGCAAGGTGTGTGGGTGAGTTGGCGTGTTGAGTTAACTAATGCTCAACTCACTTTCTCTTTCCCTTAACTCTCCCTATCTCACACTCCCTTCTCACCATGCACATGTTTCCTTATCTCTCCCATTCACACATGTGTTTCCTTTGTCATATGCTTTTTCCTTTTCCTTGCGCATTAGTTCCTAATTTTTAGGGCGCAACTCCCTCATTACACGTGCGCACTTGTCCTCTAACCTCATCACTCCACTCTCCCTCTTTAGCACATGTATTGTCTCCTTTTCCATGCACTACATTCCTTTACTTATCTCCCTCTTCTTCCATGCGCACTCCATTTCTTCTCTTACCCCTTCTCCCACACGTGTGAACTGATCTACTTCATGCGCATTACTCCCTCTCCCTTCTAGCACATATACTCTCCATGTATGCACCCTCATTCCTCCTTTCCATTCACTTACCCACTTTCCATTACTTCTTCTCCCTTTTCCTAGCTTATACACTCCCACACGTGTGCTTTTCTCTCCCTTTCCTCTCACATGTGTGCGCCTCTCTTACTCATTCCCATGTGATATCCTCTCACATGCACCTTGCTTTGTTCTCATGCGCATTACTTCTAGTTTTTTCATGGATGCGTCGCGCCCTCCTATCTTTGGCCTCCCTCATGCACCTTCACTCTCTATATATTGGAGGCATCGCCATTGGTTTGGAGTCAACTTTCTCTGAGCAACAACGGTATTATTTTCTCTCTCACATTCTTCTCATTACTCTATCTTTTATTCTTTGATTAAAGAGCAATACTTTGGCCGGTTATGTACTTGTGTTTGGTGGTGCAAACAGCCCCTTGGAAAGAGCAATAATAAAGTTTTGGTGTGTTGGTATCAAGCTATCGAATCTTGTCGGTATCGTATTGAGTTTTATACATTGATTAGTTGTTTTAGCGTATTGTTGTGGTGTTTTCAGCTTGATAATATCGTATCTTTCTCTTATTTTCTTCCATTAAAATACTCTTGCTGCAAGGTTTTTTGTCCAATTTAAACTTATATACTATCACTTACCCTTCAGTGGCCTAAACACTATCCGAAGACAAACTTTCTTGCTGCTGCTTTTGGTATTAAATTGCAGATTTTACAAGTTTATGACAGCAAGAAAGCATTTAGGGACACCCCCCAAGGTTGGCACGCACTAGCCCAAACAGAGAGGAGGTTTGCTGGTGACACTTAGGGCATTTTCTTCTAGAATTGGCCACTTTTTCATCGCTGATTTTACTGTATTTCAGATCTGATTTAGGTGCTAAAAAGTGTACTAACAGATAGAAAGCATGCATGCAAGCAAACAATGGCTTCTAGATATAGTAATAAAGGCTGAATATGAACAACAGTTCTAATTTTGGAAACAAAATCTATGGTTGGCACATGCATGTTGGAGCCTTGCATGCCCCCTCTCTATTTCTCTCCTATGTAATCATTGTATACCTCCTTTATTCCACTAGAGTTGCGCCCTCTTATTTACTACTACACACAGAAACCATGGACAGTTGAGCTAGAGCGCCATTAATGTTGGAGAAGCTATCCAAGCTAAAAGGTAAAAATCTAGCACTCCCTCTTAGCAAGGAAAGCGTTCTCCACCAAACCCAATCTCTCCCTGAACATCTCAAACTTCCCCTTTGCCAGGGGCTTAGTCAACATATTTGCAACCTATTGATCTGTTTGAAAATACTCAAGAGCCATTGCTCCCTTATAAACTATGTCCTGGAGAAAGTGGTACTTGATGTTAATGTGCTTGGAGAAATCATGGAATACCAGATTCTCAAAGAATCTGATACAACTCTAATTGTCACAGTAGACCATGGTTAGACTCCAACATCTATCCTATAAGCTCTGCTATCAACCTACGAAGCCAAGTGTCTTCACAACTAGCAATGTTGGCTACCATGTACTATGCCTCTATTGAACTCAATGATATTGAAGCATGCTTCCTATTGAACTAAGATATTACTCGTGAACCCAAATTGAAGCAACAACCTGAAGTACTCTTCTTGTCACTAGCATCCCCTGCCCAATCATAAACAACGAATCCATGCAACATCAACTCACCGTCTCCTACATAATACCTCAAACCATAGTCTACTATGTTCTTCAAGTAATGGGGCACATGTTTTGCAACGACCCAATGAATCTACCTCAACTCAACCATACATTAGCTCAAATTGTTTACTGCAAACATATATTAGGTATGGCATTAACTAGATACATCAAAGATCCAATCAACTATCTATACACCGAAGGATCTACCCAATTTGGATACAAATCAGCAACCAACTTCAGATTTGGTGCCATGGGAGTAGCTAAGGGATATGAAATCTCTTCAAAATCTCATCTACATACATACCTTGTTCGAAAAACACCTCCCCCAAATTTTACCACACCTCTAGACCTAGGAAATAGTGCATCAGTCCAATGCCCTTCATCTCAAACTCATGTACCAACTTTTCCTTGCACCTTGCTATGAGTTGCTCAGAACTCCCTATAAGTATAAAGTCATCTGCATACAAGACCAAAACAAGCAGATCAGATCTATCAAAATTGGGATTTGCAGAAGTTTTGGTTCAGCCCAAACCTAACAAATACTAATTGATCTTGAAGTACCAAGCATGTGATGCCTGCTTCAGCCCATAAAGGGATTTATTCAACCTATACGCATGGGTATCTCACCCATGCACCTCAAACCCTCTCGATTGATTAATGTATACTGTCACAACAAAATCTAGCACCCACAGAGTGTAATATCCCAAGTACCAAAGTACTATCTTTATGTAACTCAAGAAGGCTACCCACTGCACCTTAGTAGCTCCTCCTATCTTTTTAGGTTGGCTCTTCTCCAACACAAGGGGGGTATCCCTAAGTAGGATTGCTAAGGCTATGGAGTGGAGGCTCTAGGTGATGCTTGAAAAGTAAGCCTTAACAAAACATGCGGTTGTAGAAGTGGTGCAAAAATGAATGGTGTGAGAACAAAAAGGTGATGGAAACCCCAAGACTAGTGCCTACCAAATCTTGGGCAAAATGGAGTCAAAGAGGCATGGATCTAAGAAAGCGAATACATGAATATGTAAGGCAAACAAGGGCTGCTATACATGCTAGAAATCAGCCTTATCTTACTGAAAATTATTGCAGAAAATTAACCTGGAAATATAGGGGTGCCATTCTAAAGCATTGTTATTAAGGTGATGTCATATTATTCTAGCAACAACTATGTTTGTTAGATGTGAGCTTAACACAACAACAATAGATATAAGAGGGATTATATCCTCACATTACACCATCTAAATGACAGATGTTGTATTACAAGACCTTAATAACATGCTACAAAGGTTTCCTACAACAATAAACAACATATGAAAGTAACGCAAACATAAAAGCCTCACATAAAATAGAAGAAATACCTCTAATCTTCCATTAAGCTTGCCAAAATGATTTACAATGTAGCCCAAGGGGAGAGCTCCTCAATCCCCAAATTCCCTATCTTTTGAAATGGAGAGAAAACTCCTTTTTATAAAGGGAGCCTCTTCTCTCTTACAATAAAATACATTATTTTCCAACTAACTCCATGACAAGTCAAACAATAGTAAAATAACGAAGTAGTTATGAAACAACCTCCAAAAATAGCAATAAGAGAGTGGGGCACCCCCCAAAATAGTAGATGACCATGTCAAATGCCTCGTCAAACGATAAAGAAATGCCTGAATGGTGCACCCTCCGATTGACCAAGTAATGCATGAAATAGTGTCTCCACATGTGTGCCCTCCAAGAAGAAGCTCCAAGCTCATGCAAATGGCCACTTGTCCTCTTCATGTGCAACACGCTCCTCAAGCAAACTCCTCCATAACCATCTCATAATAAAATAATATAAGTGCCAAGTCAAAAAGGTGAGGGTGCTCACCAAGAGAAGTGAAATAATGCCAAGTATAGTTGAAATAATGATCTTTAACCATGCAACATTGAAGAAAAAACACCAAGGAGAGGTGTGCCCTAGAAGAATGTGCCTTGGGACCACCTCAATCCATCAATCCATAAAATAAAAATACATGAAGTGCGCCCTCCAAGATGCATGAATGAAGAATATAATTAAAATAATCCATGACATAGGATCTAGGACAATGGAGTGTGCGGCAATAAGCTCAGTCGAACAATCTCTCGGTCTGCAAGCCTAATTCGACGTTTGTGCCATCTTCTACCTATGAGGCTAATTCGACATCTGTGCCATCTTCTCTTCCCAACTTTTCTGTCAATGATCCTATCCTAGTTTATTCTTCAAATGATGACAGTGAGGAAGAAAATCCACCTCCGCCTGCTCACCTTCCTCCGATTGGGACCATTGAACATGAACTTGCACCAAGACCCCCACTTCCCAGATGGGCTTGTACAACATGCAAAACAGTTGGTGATCTTGTCAGTGATCCCACAAATCAGCATCGTACACGTTCACAGTTCCAGTGAGCTTCCTCTCTTTTGGCTCAAGTTTCAAAGACTCGTGATCCAGAAACCTTTGCAAAAGCTTTGGGCCATCCAAACTGGAACACAACAATGAATGAAGAACATCGTTCCTTAATGGAAAACGATACTTGGGATATTGTACCTCTTCCAAAAGAAAGAAAACTTGTCAGATGTAAATGGGTGTATAGAACTAAGTATGCATCAGATGGAAGTGTTGAAAGACATAAGGCCCAGCTAGTTGCTAAAGGATTTTCTCAAGTTGAAGGAATTGACTATAATGAAACCTTTGCCCCCATAGCCAAAATGAATTCCATCCACCTTGTTTTAGCCCTTGTCATCTCACATAAATGGGAGGTCAATCAGATGGATGTTAAATCCACCTTCTTCATGGGAATTTGCAAGAAGAAATTTACATGGAACAACCTCCTGGCTATGTTTAGAATGACTCTAGCCTTGTTTTCCACCTTAAGAAATCCCTCTATGGTTTTAAGCAAGCTCCTCGGGCTTGGTATGCTAAAATGGATAGTTTTCTTCTTGACATCGACATTTCTAGATGTCATTCTGACCCCAATGTATATACCAAGAAAGTAAACCATCTCATAATACTAGTTCCTTATGTTGATGACCTTATCCTCACTGGTAGTCGAACAGTGAAGTGTGCGACAATAAGCTCGATCAAACAATCCAAAGGTTTAGCAATCCTCTGGAATCCTAAGACAATGAAGAAATTAAAGTAGGTACCAAATGGTGGATTACAATCACGGTTGTCCCAAACTCATTTTGTTTAAAATCTATGGAGTAGTGGAAGTCTCCAATAAACAAAATGTTTGGATTCACTATCAACGGCTAATAGAAGGAAATCTAGTACAGATTCGATTTTAGAATGAGACTTTAATAATATCACAAGGTTGGCAAAAAGAAAAGGAGGCCAAAGGAAAGTTTATCAATGGACCATTGCATTTAATTTTTTTACTGAAGACAATACATTGATAAATATTCAACATAAGGAGGATTGCTTTACATGGAAAATAGGTGAGGAGGGGAAAATCTAATAGTTGAAAGGCTAGATAGGTTTGTAATTGGAAAATACCTTACCCAACCAAATCTAAGAGTATAATTCATTAAATCAAAGGCAACTAGTTCAAAACATTAGCCCATCTTCCAAGGTCTTCGAGTTCGGCCACATAATGTGCCTTTTAGTTTTGAAAATATATAGACAACCCATCCATAGTGATATGAAAAATTTAACAACGGTGGTGGAAAGGAAACATATTCTATGGAACAAGGATGTACGTCTTCCATAGAAAACTAAGGCTCTTGAAAGAGAAGCTAAAACAGTGGAACGGGGAAGTCTTTGGGAACATATTCTGTCAACAAGAATTGTTAGATGCAAAAATGTCAAGTGACCTGCCTAGGATTCAAGATGAAGGCTTATTAGAACTAGCAACTCAAGGAAGCAAAATTCTAAATAAATTGAAGAATGGGAGTTGAAAGAAGAAATTTTCTAAAAGAAAAAATTCAAGGTTATGTGGCTTCAAGAAGGGGATGGGAATACTCAATTTTTCCACAATCCAAAAAAGAAACATCAAGAGGATCTTGAAACTCAAAAAGGAGGATCATAATGTAGTAGAAAAGCAAGAAGACATAACACTATTAAAATCTACTTACAAAACCCCACATAAATCTAAGCTAAGAAAAACATGAGATAATCTCTTTTATCACAATCCCTAAGTAACAGGACATGTCCCTCGAGGGTCCCGTGTCTGTATCCTACATGTTGGACACGTGTCCGATACATATTTGGCACATGTCCTAAAATATGACATGTTATCCCCAACTTCTAAGGATAACTAAGGAGATGATGTCTCGAGGCCCTCAGGTTGCAAACATGGAGTAACGAGAGACAGTTTGACCAGCAGTGTCCACTTGCACAGACAGAGACCCACCTCACTACCACAGCGCCAGGTTCGTCACAACGGTATCCACCACATTAGTTGGCCTCCGGAAGACATTGGGTCTTGCTCCATGAGGTACAAGTCAAGTATTATGGTGAGTGTCATTTCAATATTTGAGGCATTTGAGTTTGCTACATCTATTACTGCTTTTGATTATGTGACGTTTGGTTGGACATTATGCTCTTTGCCTTGTTTCACTTTAGTGGTTAACATTGTGCCCTAGTAAGTGGGTCACCCTTGGGGATAGGGATGTTATTGGGAGGTCCTTTAGATGAGTCATCGTGCCATTCCCGACCATATTTATCACTTTCCACACTCCATCCCCTCATCTCCTCACCTTTTGGGATTTTCGGGTGTACTGACCCAAGAAAGGGTTGTCCCTCATTTCATGGGAAGAAGGGGCTGAAGGCCCAAAGGGGAGATAGCTGGCAAAAGATAAAAGCCTACTTATGAACCTTCCAGATGCTCGCCCAAAGAGGTCTTGAGAGCAATGAAACGCTTCTCCTAAAAAATCAAAGACCTACAAAAAAAAATTAACATTATATAAATGTCCCCACTTCTAGCTTCAAGTGGCCTTGTGGTACTGCCCCCCAAGCTAATCGATTCACCAATAGGGAGTACCCAAGGTTTTGGACTTCTAATTAATTAATGGCATTAAATGGRTTTGGAAAAAGGATGCATTGAAAACAAAGGTGCAACACACCCTCTACAAAGGCACCCATAAGTGAGACCTAAGTTGCACGAAACAGGGAAATGTCTGGAAGTTTCCGAAACGGGTACGTCAGGAAACGCGACCCTCCAAAAATGGAAACATCAGGGGAAACGTCGTATATATATATATATATATATATATATATATATAATAACACATTATCTTGCAAGAAAAAATAATGATACACATAAATGACATTTTAGAAAGAAAACCATGTCTATATTAACATGAAAAGACATGCGGCACATAGTTATAGGTGTAATGCCTTGCATGAGGACACTTGGATCAACCCCAAAAATGTTAATCGATGGACATCGAGGTACATAGAGGGCTTGATGCTCTTGATTAAATGCTAGTTCCATACCCTTACACATGATACAATCCTGTGGAAACGTTGTAATCCTACCAATCTTGAAATCCTGAAAACCGTTAAGTCTGTTGAATTTTGAATGGGAGCTAAAATTCTACTTTCTGCATATGAAGTCCAATGAAGTTGGAACCACTCTCAAACATCCTGAAACAATTAATGATAATGTTAAAAATTTAAGTAAAAGGATGAAAATGAAAGATAAAGGAGAATGTCACTTAATAGGGTGGGTGGGTGAAATGGTGGTGATGTTTGGACAGATTTAAAATGTGTATAAGTGGTTAACGAGGGGATTTTTTGCCACCGAAAGGACCCATGGTCCTCTTCACCACTTGGTCAAGCCTGCAAACAAGAAAAAATCCAGCGAAATGACTGTCATACAAGCTGAAACTCCATCGAAACGTTGTTGGTCATATCGTACGACATTTCCCACGTCGTCAGCCTTACCGTACGACATTTCCAAATCGGGAAATGTCGTACAGTACGGTCGACGGCGTTTCGGTGGAGTTTCGTACCCGTTTCAGCGTTTCGACAGATTTCGAGTACTGGTACGACACCCACGGGGTCGTTTCCTGCAACTTAGAGAGAGACACTACAACCCCTTGTATGTCATGAACCCCATGCCCAAAAGTCTTCTCCTCATCCATGTCACCTCATCCACATGACTTAGAAGGAGGCCCCCTCGAGAAACACCCCTAAACTTGAGGTATGATTCACCCAATATGTCGTTTTGTCAACCCTCACATACCTAAACTTGGCAAATTGCATAGTGTCTTTGAGCATTGGTTTATTTTGATGAGGTGGTTTGGATGTACATGCTTAGATGGCTCTTTTATTGATTTGATTTACTCATCATGATGCTTTGACTTGAGATCCCTGGAGGGTGTATCCATTTGTTTTTTGCAGGACCCAACTGGTGGATAGTTTTGGAGGAACAAGCCTAGCTTGGGCTTCCATGGGGCCTGAAGCCCACAAGTTGGATGCCAAGGGTCCACATGTCGGATCACATAGACATACCTTTGGAGGCCTAGAGGACACCTTGGAGGATCTTACCCAGCCCCTACATGCCAAACAATTTGCTTCAACGAGGCAAAACGTCACCTTCTTGGAGCTTGACGTCACACATGGGCTAGGTTGTGGTGGTGATGTGACACTTGGCACTTTGATGAGGATTGGCACCTTGATTTAGTGGAGAGAGGTCCTAGCGCCTCGGAAGGTGGCTTTTGGAAGCCCAACATCCCTTCTCCAACCTCAACAACTTGACTTAAAGTGCCAAAAGTTACCCAAAAGAAGGGTGACGTCATGTTTTAGGGTTTCTTTCATGTGCAAAAGTATGAATTAAATAATATTATTTTGTAAAGGGGCAAGATTAGGGATGTTGACCCCTTATCTTGTGGTTTACCCTAAATTATGTGGACAAACTATGTTTAGAACATTTTGTATAAATTGAGATCATTTGTATCTCATTTTCATCATAGCTCTCCCATTGTGAGAAGCCTTGTAGCTGAAATTTGCGCCCTCTTTGGGCAATCTCTTCTCTCTTGTGCTCTTGTTATGGTTTCTTCATGCTATTGGTGGAAGAAGTAGTGTGCTACCTCTCTTGGAGTTTTTCTATTGCATCTGTGGTGGATTTATCTTGGTAAGAGGAGGTTTATCTTGTCATTTCTTGGACTAGGTAAGAATTTATCTTGTTGATGCTTCATTGCTTGGTTACAAGTTTGATTTGCTAGATTTCTTGGGGAGTATAAGGATTTACAACCCCACCATTATCTATCATTTTTGTCTAGAAGTTATTTGTTGCACAAGGTTTTACTAGGAGAAGTAAAAGGGTTTACACCCTCCTAGTATCTCTTAGTTAGCATTTGCTTGCCTTGGGGAGTAAAAGGGTTTACACCCCCATGGAGATAGCACTTGTTGGCTCTTTATTTATTTGACTCCATAACCCAATAGCTGAAGCCACTAGAAATAATTGCATTGGAGAAATAAATCTTGCATTGGTTCACGTAAAAACTCGGGATTTTGAGGTTGTCTAAATTGGAATCAATTCTATGCTTTACATGCTTGGTTGAGCCACTAGGGCGTCACCTTTGGCTAAGTGCTTCTTGCTGCTGTCATAACATTTTATCTGCAGCCATTAGGGCTGCAAAAATCCTAATACAACTTTCTAATTAACTCACAAACCAACCGTCAAAAGTTGCTAAAAGTTTCCCCCTATAATCTACTAACCCTAGAGCACTTTTTGGGTGGATTGTTGGCAAGTTTTGATGGTTGATCTCTTGGTTGTAACAACTTGAATGCTACAGCCATAAGGCTGCAAATTATATCTCTGCAATACAATTTCTTAAAGCCTTATCTCAAGCTAAAGTCTTGCTCTTTCATTCTTGAGTTAAACTAGTATTTACTAGCTTGTCTCTTGCTTATTTTACTGGACTTTTAGCGTCTTCATTTGCAGCTCTTATTATCATTTTATTGCTGATATATATTTCTG
>ML783306.1:634216-660519 GCA_009831015.1 Picea engelmannii | reverse complement strand
GTAGCACTCAATGTTTGGACTTAATAAAAAAATGCTTTCCAAGGTAAAGCATGTGGTGTATTTTATTTCCTGTTCGCACCATATTGACTTGAACTTGGAATTGCATGAAAAAAGGCAAATAAAGGGCTTGGAAAAAAGTTGCATTACAAACAAAGGATAACTCAAGGATGTATCTCACCCTCCACAAAGGCACCCATAAATGAGACAATATGAACCCTTGATATGTCAAGAACCCCATGCCCAAGAGTCTTTCCCCAATCCACCTCATACTCATTGCATGATCTAGATAGGGTCTTCTTGGGAAACATTCCTTGACTTAGGGATTGGCCTACCCAATAGAGCACCATGACACCCCTCCCACACCTAAATTTGGCAAAGTTTATAAGGTCTTTGAGCGTTTGTTTAATTTGAAAAGGGGGGATTTAATGCACTTGTTTGTGTGGTTCTTTTGTTAAATGTGGCTTACTTGGCATGATTCATATGACTTGTGAACTCTTGGAGGGCGTACTTGTTTGTCTTTGCAGAACCTTGCCTGATGAAAGTTATTCATGAAGAGACTATGCCACTTGGACCTTCATAAGGGCTTGAAATCCCATAGGATGGATGCCATACCCCACATGTGGGAGATCGTTAATGATGAGCATTTCACCTTTTGAGGATGTCTAGCCTCATGAGGAAGGATTAAGATGATGAACCGTGCATGATGTCACCTTTCTATGCTTGGACATGGCCTTTGGAGGCCTATGATGTCACTCTCTGGTCCTTGACGTCACCTTAGAGGATAGGGTTTGATGGATGGTATGGTTCTGGAGGTGGTTTGATATGAGGAGACACATGGCATGGCACTTTTGCACGTGAGAGAATGACACATGGCCTTTGGAGGCCCAATGATCTCTTCTTTGAGGCTCGGCATCTCATTTTTCAGCCCTACGTCACCCTTCTAGGGCATGATGTCACCCTTTTTAGGGTTTTACTTTATATATATATATAATTTTGGAATATTGTAGAGGTAAATGAAGGGGTCATCCCTCTTCTAATTTGTTGTTGACAATTTTATGGGGTCGACCCTCTTCTAATTTGTTGTTGACAATTTTATGGGGTCGACCCTCTTCTAATTTGTTGTTGACAATTTTATGTGGACAAATTGGTTAATAAGGCCTCATATAAATAGAGGACCTTCTAATTTCATTTTATCATGATCATTTATCACCATTTGTGAGAACATTTCTGAAATTTTCACCCTTTTTGGGTCATTGGCTCTTCTCTCTCGTGCGCTATCTTTGGAAGGTCAAGTTGTGGATGCTCTTTGTTGATTTTTGGATGGAATTTATGCAATTAGGGTTTTATCTCATGGTATCTTGGTAAAGTAAGTGAAATTTTTACAAATTTATTTCATGTTATTAATGTTTCATGGTATTTTTACTTGTTCATGCTAGATGTCTTTCTTAGTGAAACCCTAAGAGAGGAGCATAAGTGCTTCCTCCTCTCACAAGGTTAATTTTGTCCAAAATTTGTGAAGAGATCTTAGCTAGGGTTAGACTCCTAAATCCCCAAAGTGATATCACTTTAGGATTTTATCCCTAAACTCTTGATTTTGACCTAGTTGAAGCTACAAGAAGGAAGAAAAGGTTTATAGGTCCCAAAAGTGTTTGCACCTTAGAAATCATTCTCTTTAAGATTCAACCTCTAAGGCCTTGATGTGCTAGCACCTTAGAGATTGAGTCTTGCCTCTTAGTTACAATTATATCAAGCTCCAAGTAGTTGCATTATTTTTATAAAGACTCTATGGCCCTCAAAGGCACTAATTTTACAGCTCTCTTTTGCTGAAATTGATCAACAAACACTCTCTTTTAATTCTCTCAAGCTTTCTACTAACTTTGCCAACACTAACACTCATTTATTTGCTAGTAAACTTGTTGTTGTTGCAAAATTTTTCTATAGCCATCTAAATACACTCTTATTTGTCGCATACACTCTTGGAAAGGCGGGCTAACATACCCAAAAATTGCATATAACAATTGGATATTACTCTAGTGGATGTGTGCTAAGTTTACATTGTCAATTGTTGCATTTTTTATTGATAATTATTGATGTTGTTATAATTTAGTTATTCTTGTTATACTATTGTTCATTGTTGCAAATTCATAACAACCATAGCAATTCTCATTGTGTAGTGTCGTCAAAGAGTATTTAGTGTACGTTTGAACTTGGAAATAATCATATATTTGTTATAAAGTGTTCTTGTTCCGGGTAGGTACTCAAACAACTTCACACTCCTTCTATTTCTTTGACCTAGACCTTTCTTTAGGTGATCAAGAGAGGGGGCGGTAGGCTTGGCTACAATACTTGCTACTTTGATCCCTTGAGGTCACTGAGGAAGCCTCCCCTGTGGTGGACCTATTCCATCACTAAAACAAGGGAATTTCTTACTAAGGTGACAGTTGTAGGATTTTCCATAGTTGCGCAAGATTTAGGGACATTTGGTGGGGCTTTGCACAAGTACAAATACAACGATAACAGGCTCAATATACAGATGCTCTCTTTCGGATAATGAAGAAATAAAATGTCAAATTCATGAGCTCATCCAAAAGGGCCACATTTGAACAAGCTTATCACCTCGTGGAATCCCAATTGTATTGGTGCAGAAGAAGGATGAGACATGATGACTCTGTATTGATTATAGATCCCTAAACAAAATCATTGTTAAGAACTAATACTTGCCCCCCTAGATTGATGATCTTCTTGATCAACTTAAAGGTGTTGAGTTCTTTAGTAGGATTCACTTGAAGTCAAGCTACCACCAAGTCCTGATTGAACAAACTAGTGTATAGAAGACTACCTTCAAGTCTAAAGAAGGCATTTTTTAGGATGATGAATGATATTTTGTGGTCGTTCACAAACCCTTTCGTGGTCATATATTTGGATGGAATTCTCATCTTCAACTCAACTTGGGAAGAACATTTGCAACACATTCAACAGATCACGAGCACTCTACGACAACACAAGTTATATGCCAATCTACAGAAATGTTCATTTGGCATGCAAAGAATTCAGTGTCTAAGACACATTGTGGATGAACATGGGGTGCATGTGGACCCAACCAAGTTCCAAATCATTCACAATTGGCCAACCTTGATGACTCTAATATAGCTATGTAGCTTCTTGTTCCTTGCCAACTTTTACCATAGGTTCGTGTTGGGGTTCTCTCATATCACTTGGCCCTTAAGCCAAGTGACCGAGGGTGGAGCTAAAGCCAAGTTTTCATAGTCTGAGTCACAACATAAATCATTCAAGGATTTGAAACATCGCCTCTACTCGGCACCAGTACTCACTTTGTTAAACTAGCAATAGTCATTCAAGATTGAGATAGATGCCTCTGACTATGCTATCGGTACAGTCATCACTTAGCATGGACATCTAGTGGCTTATCACAGCGAGACACTCTATGACAATATTTGCAGGTATCCCACCTATGACAAAGAGATGTACTCCATTATGTAGACATGCCAATAGTGGAAGCATTATATTATGGAAAAGGAAATGATCGTCCACACTGATCACAGGCCTTTGTAATTCATGCAAACATAGGGCAAGTTATAAAATGATCGCCATCATAATTGGTCCACGTACTTGCAACAATTCCATTTGAACATTAAGTACAAGAAGGGCAGCATGAATCATGTTGCAAACTGCCTTAGTCAGCCCCTGGTTGTGGTGTTAACCACAGTTCTTAAATCATGTGGCCATGAGACCTCTAGGTGGCCCCAATTATACGCTAGTGACCCCAACTTCGCTGCCACATATCAAGCATTGGGTGTAGGTAAACAAGTTCTAAACTTTCGACTCCAAGATGTGCTTTTATGTTATTTGGGCCATCTTTGTGTTCCTTCAAGTGAGCGTGCAAAGCTAATTTGGGAGGCACATTACAATTGGGTGGTAGGGCACTTCGATGTGGAGAAGACAATAGCAATACTTCAGAAGTATTTCTACTGACCAAAACTCTAACAGAACATCAGTAGGTATATTAGATCGTGCATTGCATGTCCCATTACTAAATCTACCATTAAGAAGAAGGGGTTGTACACCCTTCTACCTATCTCAAACAAGCATTGGGACTCAGTGTCGATGGATCACCTATCAAGTTTTCCCTCTACCAAGCATGGTAACGAATGTGTCTTTGTCGTTGTCGATCAGTTCTCTAAGATGACCATTTTGGCACCAAGTAAGAAGAGTATCACAACTAAAGTCAATGTCGAGCACTTCTTTAAGTGTGTTTGGGTTCATTTTGGGCTACCATGGACCATTATTTTAGATAGGGATAGTAGGTTCCTCAACACCTTCTGGTCCAGCCTGTGGTATCTGATGGACACCAAGTTGACCAAATCGACTGCCTTCCACCTCCAAAAAGAGGGACAAACATAAGTGGTCAATGGGATGATTGTGCATATCTTGCACATGTATAACTCCAAGCATCCACGTACATGGGATGAGAGTCTTCCATATGTTCAACATAGCTACAACAGAGCCCTCCATGGCTCTATTGGCCATAACCTTTTTCAAGTGTGCTTGGGATTCTAGCCATTGCCCCACATTGATGTAGCTTTGTCCATTGCATCTTCACGGGAAAAGTCATCCCATACTCACACTAAGACATATAGAGCAACCAAATTTGTTGATCGAATCCAACACATCCAACAACAGGCTCATGATATCTTATAAAAAGCTAATGCCATGATTCAGGTGGATATTGGTGGCCACCCACCTATTCCAACTGGCTCCCCTTAACAATTTTCAGTTCAACACGTTCTTCTGTACTTCTTTGTAATTGTGGGTTCTACACTCTTGGGGTTGTATGAATCACTACACATCTTCCAGGTGGAGATTGGTGGCCGCCCACCTAATCCAACTAACTTAGTTTGGAAGTTTTCATGTCAGTACATCTTTCTATACTTCCAGGGTCGTTTTGGGGCCCTAAACAGTGTATTTTTGTCTTGCCACAGTCAAACTGTAGATGGAGTTAGAGTTTGATGGCATAATGTGTAGTTCTCGAAAAGACCTTTCCAATGGACTATCACGCACCTAACTCGGAGGTCGTATGCAAAAGTTACAGCCTCAGGAAGTTGAGGTACCAACTTACCCATCGGGGCCCACATAACTTTTGGTGTTTCATCTCTTAGGGTTAGGTTTTTGGATGTCAAGGGTTTTGGCAGTCATGAGTAATGTTAAAAAGGCCTCTGGAGCCTCATTATAATCATTCTACTTAGACGGATGCGCATAGAAAGCCACATCTCTTCTTAGAGATATCTACCACCATTCGAGCAAGTTGTTTCCAGTTCTGCAGTTTTATAGTTTCAGCCTATTTTATTTATTCAATAGAAGTTATTGTTCATTGGATATTTGTTGTTGTTCTCCGTATATCTGTGTTATTGTATTCGTTATGTTATTCCTTTCGTTCCACTCATAAATCCAGATCAATGGTATCAGAGCGGTCTGCTCTTCATTTATTTTTCTTCGTGCATGTCCCCGACAAGATCCGGGTACAAGAAGTTAGGACTCGAACCAATCAAGCCTTTGCAAGATCGGCCATGCCGAGCCCGAAAACAACCCATGGGGGACGAGAAGAAAGATGATGGAGTAGGAGATTGTTTTAAAATGTTGCTCGAGGAAGCCCTTGCGCGATAAAGGAACAAAATGATGGACAACTTTGCACAGATCCTTTGGTGGTTGCCCATAAGAGATGCATCTTCATCAAGTGGCCATGCAACCCCCTTCAAGGTACAAGTAAATTTTGATATTCCATTATTTGAAGGACTGATAGATGCAGATGTTGTAGACAAATGGTTGAATCTACTCAAAGGGTATTTTCGCTCCACAATTTTTCCAAGAAGGAAAATATTACTTTCGCACTCCTTAAGGCCATCCCCCATGTTAAGGACTGGTGGGATACTTAATCTGAGCAAAGGGCCATAGAGGAATCTGCAATATTTGTGGTCACCCCCACATGGGATTCCTTCAGGGATGCCATTAAAGAACAATACTACCCTGTTGGAAACTACAAGGACCAGTACACAAGATGGACCACGCTGCGTCAGAAAAGGGACCAGACAGTACCATATTTCACCAATATTTTCCATACCTTGCGCACCAAATTGGGTATCAAAGACTCTGAATGACATATGGTGCTCAAATACCGCGGCCATCTGCATAGATACATTCAAACATAAATGGAGTTTCTGGACATCGCATCATTAGGTGGGACTTCTATATATGATGTCAAGATTGAGCAGAAATTTAAGCAGAAGAGGTGAGAGTTTGGATCTTCAATCTCCTCACAGCTGAAGAAGGGTAAAGGGGACCCCAACCCACAAAACAAGGGACATAGCAAAGATGGTCACTCGCACGACAACCAGTCCAAGCCGCAACCCAAGAAGGGTAATGAGATTTCGAAGAAGGACACGAGAAAATGGTGTGAATACCATAGAAGCCCTTGGCACAACACTGAATAATGTCGCTCCAAGCAATCACTGGTGGTCGAATTGTAAGATTTCGAGATAGAGGCAGATTCTAACTCCGGATCAAATCCAGAAAGTGGGAAGCGAATCATCGATGTCAAACCTAGTGCCACTGTCGCTACCACCAAAGTCCAACCAAGCGAACAAGAAGAACCATAGGAAGGGGAATGCCTCTTTCACTCACATATGTGGGTAAATGGGAACTCTGCTACATTTCATTGTCAATAGCGGCAATCAGAAAAACCTGATTTCAACAGAGCTCGTCAAGCGGCTGGACCTGCCGATAACACCGCACTCGCAACCCTACACCATCGTATGGCTTCGCCAAGGATGAGATCTTTGCGTTAACTAACAATGTTATCTGCCCTACAACTTCAATCCCTTCAAATATGAGGTATTGTGTGATATTTCTCCCCTTGAAGTTTATGATCTTTTAGGCCAACCATATTTGTGGAAGCGACGTGTTATGTATGAGTTTAGACCTCACAACGTTATTATTACTTTGGGTAGACAATTGTACAGGATACCAGAGGTAGCGCCTCCTACCGCTATTTCTTTAATCTCTGCTAAGCAATGCAGTAAGGTCATTTCACAGTCCGAGAAGTTTGTCTTCTTTGTGATTCGTGCTCGCAGTAAGTAGAAGGTCACCGCCACATCCGTGACCTCTACACAGAGCCTCTCTTTGCAGGAGAAACAAGTGGACATGATCGTGGAAGAGTACATAGACATCTTCTTGTCACCCACCGGGGTATCGACGCACTCCCGAGTCAAGCATCCAATTAATCTAACCCTCGGTGCCCCGGTGCCTAATGGACCAGTCTATTGTCTCTCGTTGATGCAAAATGACGAAATCAAGCGCCAGATCCAAGAGATATTTTAGAAGGGGCACATCCAACCCAGATCCTCCCCTTGCGGAAGCCAGATTGTGTTGGTGCAGAAGAAAGACGGGACCTGGTGTCTCTGCATTAATTACAGAGCATTAAACAAAATCACAGTCAGGAACCGGTACCCAATTCCTCAAATTGATGACCTTCTTAACCAACTCAATGAGGCAAAGTTCTTTAGCAAGATCAACCTCAAGTCTAGCTACCACTAGGTTCCCATCGAACCAACTTATGTATGGAAGACAACTTTCAAATCTAAAGAAGGTCTCCTCGAATGGTTGGTCATGCGCTTTGGCTTAACAAATGCACCAACAACCTTCATGATATTGATGGATGATGTATTGAGAGCCTTCACCAACTCTTTTGTGGTGGTATATCTAGATGACATACTCATCTTCAGTAGAACTTGGGAGGAGCACATGTAGCATATTCAATAGGTTTTGGGCACTCTGTAGCAGCACAAGCTAACCGAGCTTCAGAGCTTCTTGGGACTTGCCAACTTCTGCCGAAGGTTCATGTTGGGATTCTCCCATATTGCATGGGCCCTCATCCAAGTGACCAAGGGCAATGGCAAGGCAAAGTTCGCATGGGGTAAGGCACAACAATAAGCATTTGATGATCTGAAGCATCGCTTGTGCTTAGTTTCAGTACTCTCCTTACCTGATCTACAACATCCGTTCGAGAATGAGACTAATGCCTCTGACTATGATGTCGACGCATTTCTCACTCAGCATGGTCATCCAGTAGCATACCATAGTGAGACACTCTGAGATACTATCCGAAAATACTCCACCTATGACAAAGAAATGTATTCCATTGTGCAAGTTTGTCGTTAATGGAAACATTACATTATGGGAAAGGGGACAATCATGCACATGGATCACAAGCCTCTGTAGTTCATACAGACACAGGGGAAGTTGCAGAATGATCGCCATCAAAAGTGGTCCACATACCTACAACAGTTCCATCTCAACATCAAGTATAAAACAAGGAGCACAAATCGTGTCCCTGACTACCTCAGTATCTCTCGCATTGCTACACTCACCACAGTGCTCCATTCCTATGGGCATAAGGCATCTGAATGGCCCCAACTTTATCAGCGCGACCCTGACTTCACCACCACCTATCAGCTCTTGGGTACATGAGCGAATGTCACCGATTTTCACATCGATGATGAATTGTTACGCCATCTGGGCCACCTCTGTGTTCCCACAAGCAAGCGTGCAAAGCTAATTTGGGAGGCTCACTACAGTCAGATGGCAGGACATTTTGGCGTGGAGAAAACTGTGACTATTCTATAGAAACATTTTTATTAGCCAAAACTTCGACAAGACGTCAGCAAGTATATCATATCTTGCACTGCATATTCCATTACCAAGCCAACCATCAAGAAGCAAGGCTTATACACCCTTCTTCCTACTCCTGAGAGGCCTTGGGAATCAATCTCGATGGATTACATGTATGTCTATACGTCCACCAAGTACAACAATGATTGTATATTTTTGGTGGTTGACCGGTTTTCGAAGATGGCCATTATCACAGCTTGCAAGAAGAGCATCACATTGACATATATTGCCAAGCTCTTCTTCGAACAGGTGTGGGTCCATTTTGAGATACCATAGACCATCACCTCCAATCAGGACAACAGGTTCCTCCACATATTTTGGTCGAGTCTTTGGTCACTGTTGGACACCAAGCTCACTAAATCCACTGCTTTCCACCCCCAAATCGATGGCCAGACCGAGGTCATCAATTGGATGATTGTGCACATCGTGTGCATGTACAACTCTAAGCATCTGCGTACATGGGATGAGAGTCTTCCCCGTGTTCAACACAACTACAACATGGCTCTCCATAACTCCACCGACCATAGCCCATTTCAGGTGGGGCTGGGATTCCAACCCTTGGGTCCCATTGATGTTGCACTACCTCTTGCAACAACACAAGAAGAATCTTCCCATGTTCAGTATGAGGCTGACAAAGCCACCAAATTCATTGAGCGGATTCAACACATCCGCCAACAGATCCATGAGATTTTGTAGAAAGCCAATGCTAAGTACAAGCAGCGCCATGATCAACACCGGGTACCGCACCAGTTTGAGGTGGGAGACAAGGTTTGGTTACATTTGCAGAAAGATCACTTTACAGGGCCCCATTGGAAGCTTCACCCACTTTGATATGGGCCTTACACTATCACCAAGGTTGTGGGTAGCAATGCTTTTGAGTTCAACACTCCACCCTTCCTTGGCTTGAACCCAATGTTCAAAGTGGATCTCCTTCGGCCATATTTTCCACCATTATTGGACACCTCAGAGATCACAGAACAGTTGACACCAACAAAGCTCAACCCTGACTGCATGGAGCATGCATCCACTGATCAGACAGTGGACACATAGGTCAAGGGCACTCATGAGCAGAGGATCCAGCTTTATCGGGTTGTCAAGGCATGGAAGCTCCTACATGAAGGAAAGTGGCTCACCCAGGGCCAAATTCAACAGAAGTTTCCTCACTTGATGGGGGCACTCGACGCAATGGAGACCATTGCTTCCTAAGGGGGGAGGACTGATCCAGGTGGATATTGTTGGCCACCCACCTATTCCAACTGGCTCCTCTTAACAGTTTTCAGTTCAACACGTTCTTCTGTATTTCTTTTTAATTGTGGGTTCTATGCTCTTGGGGTTGCTCGAAGCCATACACATCTTCCAGATGGAGATTGGTGGCCACCCACGTAATCCAAATGTCTTATTTTGGAAGTTTTCATGTTAGTACATCTTTTTGTACTTCCAGGGTTGTTTTGGGTCCCTAAACAATGTTTATTTTTTTCCTTGCCACAGTCTAACTATAGATCAAATCAGAGTTTGATGGAATAATGTGTGGTTCTCGAAAGGACCTTTCCAACGGGCTATCACGCGCCTAAAACGAAGGTCATATGCAAAAGTTACGACCCCAGGAAGTTTAGGTATCAACTTACCCATCGGGGCCCACATAAATTTTGGTGTTTCATTTCCTAGGTTTAGGTTTTTTTATATCCAGGGTTTTGGCATTCGTGAGTAATTTTAAAAAGGCCTCTGGAACCTCATTGTAATCATTCTACTCAAACGGATGCGCGTAGCAAGCCACATCTCTTCTTAGAGATATCTTCCACCATTCGAGCAAGTTGTTTCCTATTCTGCAGTTTTACAATTTCATCCTATTTTATTTATTCAATAGAAGTTATTGTTCACTGGATATCTGTTGTTGTTCTCTGTATCTTTGTGTTATTGTATTTAGTCTGTTATTCCCTTCGTTTTGCTCATAAATCTAGATCAGTGGTATCAAAGCGGTCTCCTCTTCATTTATTTTTCTTCGTGCATGTCCCCCACAAGATATGGGTACAAGAAGTTGGGACTTGAACTAGTCGATCCTTTGCAATATCGGCCATGCCGAGCCCGAGAACAACCCATGGGGGACGAGAAGAAAGATGATGGAGCAGGAGATCCTTTTAAAATGTTGCTTGAGGAATCCCTTGCGCGACAAATGAACGAAATGATGGAGAACTTTGCACAGATTCTTCGGCGGGTGCCCATAGGAGACGTATCTTCATCAAGCGGCCATCGAATCCCCTTCAAGGTACAAGTAAATTTTGATATTCCATTATTTGAAGAACTGATAGATGCAAATGCTGTAGATAAATGGTTGAATTTGGTCGAAGGGTATTTTTCGGTCCACAATTTTTCCGAAAGGGAAAAAATTACTTTTGCACTCCTTAAGGTCGTCCCCCATGTTAAGGATTGGTGGGATACTTACTCTGAGCAAAGGGACATAGTGGAATTTGCAATATTTGTGGTCACCCCCATGTGAGATTCATTCAGGAATGGCATTAAAGAACAATACTACCATGTTGGAAGCTACGAGGACCAATAAACAAGATGGACCACGTTGCGTCAAGAAAGGGACCAGACAGTACCAAATTTCACCAATATTTTCCATACCCTGCACACCAAATTGGGTATCAAAGACTCTGAAGGACATCTTGTGCTCAAATATCGCGGTTGTCTGCATAGATACATTCAAACAGAATTGGAGTTTCCAGACATAGCATCATTAGGTGCGGCTTATAGATATGTATTGAAGATCGAGCATAAATTTAAGCAGAATATGCGAGAGTTTGGATCTACAAACCCCTCACAGCCGAAGCACGACAAAGGCGACCCCAACCCACAAAACAAGGGAAAAAGCAAAGATGGTCCCTCGCATGACAACCAGTGCAAGCCACAACACAAGAAGGGTAATGAGAAGTCGAAGAAGGACACGGGAAAATGTTGTGAATACCATAAAAGCCCTTGACACAACACTGAAGAATGTCGCTTCAAGCAGTCACTGGTGGTCGAGCTGAAAGCTTCCGAGTCAGAGGCAGATTCTGACTCCGAATCAAATTCAGAAAGTGGGAAGCGGATCATCGATGTTGAACCCAGTGCCATTGTCGCTACCACCAAAGTCCAACCAAGCGAACCGAGAAAACCAAAGGAAGGGGAACGCCTCTTTCACTCATAGATGTGGGTAAAGGGAACTCCGTTGCATTTCATTCTCAATAGCGACAGTCAGAAGAACCTGATTTTAGTAGAGGTCATCAAACGACTAGACCTGCTGATAACACTACACCCACAACCCTACACCATCGACTGGGTTCACCAAGGACTAGATCTTTGTGTCAGCCAACAGTGTTGTCTGCCCTACAACATCAAGCCCTTCAAAGACGAGGTATTGTGTGATATTGCTCCCCTTGAAGTTTGTGATGTTATTTTATGCCAACCATATTTGTGGAAGCGACATGCAATGTATGAGTCTAGACCCCGCAGTGTTATTATTACTTTGGGTAGACAATTGTACAGGATACCAGAGGTAGCGTCGCCTACCGCTATTTCTTTAATCTCTGCTAAGAAATGCAGTAAGGTCATTTCACAGACTGGGAAGTTCATCTTCTTTGTGATTCGTGCTTACAGTAAGAAAAAGGTACCGATTATGGAAGAGTACAAAGACATCTCCTCCTCACCCACCGGGGTACCGATGCACTCCCAAGTCAAGCATCCAATTGATCTAACCCCGGGTGCCTCGCTGGCTAATGGACCATTCTATCGTCTCTCGCTGATGGAAAATGACAAAATCAAGCGCTAGATCCAAGAGCTGCTTCATAAGGGGTACATCCGACCCAACTCCTGCCCTTGTGGAAGCCCGATTGTGCTGGTGCAGAAGAAAGACGGGAACTAGCAGCTCTCCATTGATTACAAAGCATTAAACAAAATCACAATCAGGAACTGATACCCAATTCCACGAATTGATGACCTTCTTGACCAACTCAAGGGGTCAAAGTTCTTCAGCAAGTTCGACCTTAAGTTTGGCTACCACCAAGTTCCCATCGAACCAACTGATGTATGGAAGACAACTTTCAAATCTAAAGAAGGTCTCTTTGAATGGCTGGTCATGCCCTTTGGCTTAACAAATGCACCAACAACTTTCATGAGATTGATGGATGATGTATTGAGACCCTTCACCAACTCTTTTGTGGTGGTATATCTAGATGACATCCTCATATTCAACAGAACTTGAGAGGAGCACATGCAACATATTCATCATGTTTTGGGCACTCTGCGGCAACACAAGCTATATGCCAACTTGGAAAAATGCTCCTTTGGCACGAACAAGGTCCAATACTTGGGCTACATTGTTGATGAGCATGGGGTACATGTGGATCCAGCTAAGATCCAAGTCATTCGTGATTGGCCAACCTCGACCACACTAACCGAGCTTTAGAGCTTCTTGGGACTTTCCAACTTTTATTGAAGGTTCGTGTTGGGATTCTCCCATATTGTATGGGCCCTCAGCCAAGTAACCAAGGGCAGTGGCAAGGCAAAGTTGGCATGGGGGAAGGCACAACAACAAGCATTTGATGATCTGAAGCATCGCTTGTAGTTAGTTCCAGTACTCTCCTGTACACTCTCAGACACTCTCAGGTACTATCTGAAAATACCCCACCTATGACAAAGAAATATATTCCATTGTGCAAACCTGTCATCAATGGAAACATTACATTATGGGAAAGGAGACAATCATCCACATTGATCACAAGCCTCCGTAGTTCATACAGACACAGGGGAAGTTGCAGAATGACCGCCATCAAATGTGGTCCACATACCTACATCAATTCCATCTCAACATAAAGTATAAAACAGGGAGCACAAATCGTGTCGGTGACTGCCTCAGTCACCCTCCTGTTGTTGCACTCGCCACATTGATCCATTCATGTGGGCATGAGGCATCTGAATGCCCCAACTTTATCAGGGCGACCCTGACTTCGCCACCACCTATTAGCTCTCGGGTACATGAGCGAATGTCACCGATTTTCATATCCAGGATGGACTGTTGTGCCATTTGGGCCACCTCTGTGTTCCCACAAATGAGTGTGCAAAGATGATTTTGGAGGCTCACTATAGTTGGATGGCAGGACATTTTGGCGTGGAGAAAATTGTGGTCGTTCTACAGAAACATTATTATTGGCCAAAACTTCGATAAGACGTCAACAAGTATATCATATCTTGCACTGCATGTGCCATTGCCAATCCATCCATCAAGAAGGAAGGCTTATACACCCCTCTTCCTACTCCTGAGAGGCCTTGGGAATCCATCTCGATGGATTACATGTCTAGCCTTCCATCCACTAAGCACGATAATGATTGTGTATTTGTGGTGGTTGATTGGTTTTTGAAGATGGCCAATATCACAGCCTGCAAGGAGAGCATCACAACTACATATACTACACAGCTTTTCTTCAAACGGGTGTGGGTCCATTTTGGGATACCACAGACTATCACCTCCAATCAGGACAACAGGTTCCTTAACACATTTTGGTAAAGTATTTAGTCACTGTTGGACACCAAGCTTACTAAATCCACTGCTTTCCACCCCCAAATCGATGGCCAGACCAAGGTTTTCAATCAGATGATTGTGCACATCCTGCGCATGTACAACTCTAAGCATCTGCGTACATGGGATGAGAGTCTTCCCTATGTTCATCACAACTACAACAAGGCTCTCCATAGCTCCACAGGTCATAGCCCATTTTAGGGGGGGGCTGGGTTTCCAACCCTTGGGTCCCATTTATGTTGCACTACCTCTTGCAACCACACAGGAAGAATCTTCCCATGTTCAGTCTGAGGCCAACAAAGCCACTAGATTCATTAAGCAGATTCAACACATCCACCAACAAGTCCGTGAGATTTTGCAAAAAGCCAATGCTAAGTACAAGCAACGCCATGATCAACACCGGGTGTCGCACTAGTTTCAGGTGGGAGACAAGGTCTAGTTATATTTTTAGAAAGAGAACCTTACAGGGCCTCATCGGAAGCTCCGCCCACTTTGCTATGGGCCTTACACTATCACCAAGGTTGTGGGTAGCAATGCTTTTGAGCTCAACACTCCACCCTTCCTTGTCTTGCACCCAGTGTTCAATGTGGATCTCCTTCGACCATATTTTCCACCATTATTGGACACCTCAAAGATCGTAGAACAGTTGACACCAACAGAGCTCAACCCTAACTCCATGGAACAAGCATGCACTGATCATATAGTGGACACACAGGTCAAGGGCACTCGCCAGCAAAGGATCCAACTTTATCGGGTTGTCAAGGTAGGGAAGCTCCTACACCAAGGCAAGTGGCTCACGTGGGGCCAAATTCAACAGAAGTTTCCTCACCTGATGGGGGCACTCAACACAATGGAGACCATTGCTTCCTAAGGGGGGAGGACTGATCCAGGTGGATATTGGTGGCCACCAACCTATTCCAAATAGCTCCTCTTGACAATTTTTAGTTCAACACGTTCTTTTGTACTTCTTTGTAATTGTGGGTTCTACACTCTCAGGGCTCTCTGAAGCCCTACATATCTTCCAGGTGGAGATTGGTGGTTGCCCATGTAATCCAACTGACTTATTTTGGAAGTTTTCATGTCAATACATCTTTCTGTACTTCCAGGGCCATTTTGGGGCCCTAAATAATGTTTTTTTGGCTTGCCATAGTCAAAATGTAAATTATGTTAGAGTTGGACATCTTAATGTGTAGTTCTCGAAAGGGCCTTTCCAACGGGCTATCACGCTCCTAAAATAGTGGTTGTATGCAAAAGTTACGACCCCGGGAAGTTGAGGTACCAACTTACCCATCGGGGCCCACATAACTTTTGGCATTTCATCTCCCAGGGTTAGGTTTTTGAATGTCTAGGGTTTTGACATTCATGAGTAATGTTAGAAAGGCCTCTGGAGCCTCATTGTAATCATTATGGTCAGACAGATGCGCATAGCAAGCCACATCTCTTCTCAGAGATAGCTATCACCATTCGAGCAAGTTGTTTCTAGTTCTACAGTTTTATAGTTTCATCTTATTTTATTTATTCAATAGAAGTTATTGTTCATTGTGTATTTGTTGTTGTTCTCCATATCTTTGTGTTATTGTATTCAGTTTATTATTCATTTCGTTCTGCTCATAAATCCGGATCATGCCAAGTACAAGCAGTGACATGACCAACATCGGGCTCCACACACGTTTCCAGTTGGTGATAAGGTATGGTTTCATTTGCATAATGTGTACCTCACATGCCCCCATATGAAGCTCAGACCACTCTAATATGAGCCTCACACCATCACGAACGTTGTGGGTGATAATGCTTTTGAATTGATTATTCCCCCTTTCCTTAGCTTGCACCTAGTATTTAATGTGGAGCTAGTTTGACCATATTTTCCACCCCTATTAGACACCTTAGAGGTGGTTGAGCATTTACCCCCGATATAACTCAATCCTGACGGCTTTAAGTAGGCTACGGTGGATCAAATTATGGACATCCAAACAAAGGGCATTTGCTAGAAGAACATACAACTCTATCGGGTTGTCAAAGCAAGACAACTTATTCACCAAGGGAAGTGTCTCACTAGGAGTCAAATTCAACAAAAGTTTCCCCATCTAATGAGGGAACTTGATGCAATGAGGACCATTGCTTCCAAAGGAGGGAGTATTGATCCAGGTGGACATTGGTGGCCACCCACCTTTTCCATTGACTCAACATGGTTCTCCATCTTGATAGTTTTTCTATTTACGATTTTTTAGGTCCTAAAATTCTGGGGGCATTTTGAGGCCTTAAACGATGTAATTTGGTCATTTAAGGTCATAAGGTTGTCGTGGCATACCTAGGCCTTCCAAAAATTATATTTCTTAATTGGATCTTTCCAATGAGCTACTGTGCGCCCCAAACGGATATTGTACGCAAAAAATTGTGCCCCCTAGAAGTTGACGTATCGAATAACCACCTCAAGGCCTACAATCATTTTGGAGCTTTGTCTCCTAAGGTTGGGGTTTTGGATCTTTAGGGGTTTTTCCTTTTATGGTTTAGTACTTTATGTTAAAAATCCTTTTTCAACCTCTTGTAAGGTCTTCTTGCGAATGGGTGTAGCCGAAATCTCTCTTTTCAGAGATAAGCTACCACCATTCTAGTGAGTTTATATTGCTTTGCAGTTTACAACCTTTTCCTATTTAATTTATTAATAGAATTTGGGTTTCACTGTATCACTATGCTCTCTGCAATATTTCTCTGTGTGTGTTTCCATTCATATTCCTACCTTTCATTTTGTTCTCTATACAATCCATATCAGATGGTACCCAAGGTAGGAGCCTTAACTTTATTTTATGAATAATGTTACAAATATACAACAAGGAAGTTGCAACATTCTACTTGCAAGTGTACAATAAGTCTAAGGCAATATTGTTTTATGTCTACTTCTCAATAGATTTGCATAATTTAACCCCTGAAACAACGTCAGGCATGCCTCTTGCAGGTCATGTCTTCTTCGTATTCTCACTTAGCCAATGCAATTTCCCTATTGTGCCAACCCTGAACTTAACACAATCACATAGCTCTTTTACTCCTTGTGAATGACCAGTGGATGATTGATTCCTTAGCACCTTTGAGACCTTTCATTTATACAAGACTTGCCCCCTTCTTAGGCATAGTTCAAGCCCCTCAAAATGTAACTGGACCCAAGTCTCCATATTTCCAACTTTGACTATGCTCGGTGGTGTCATTATGTAATACCTCAATTTTGAGTCCCCATATTAATAATGTATTTATTTATTTTTTGATGAAAGGCTAGAGTGTATTTAAAGTTGAAAGGATGGGGAGCTTAGCAATGTAATACTTTGAATATTAATAATAAAAACACATTGTTGGTTGCAAATGAATAAGGATAGACTTGTAGGGGGCTATGATTCCACAAGAGAGGGGGATAAAGGGGCTAAGACAATTTATTGTATTTTATTCACCCATCTTGGAATTAGTTGAGAAAAATGGTTACGTGAGCTTCTTGGGAAAACCACATGGTGCTTTGTGGGCATGCATGTTTTAACCATACTTTTTGGTTATTGGGGGAATTATTGGTTGTTCTTGGTTTTTAGTATGGGAACAAAATGCTGGAGGATAGAGCCATTGCTAGTTAACTGTAGGTATCTATTGGTTATTACAACAAGAAATTAATGCCTACATGTATAGGAATGATGGAAGTTGAGTAAGAACTGTCTACAATTGAGAACCTGTGGAGCTTCCAACATTGATATTTCCTGGCTAGTAGCACCTGGATCCCTATAAATAATTGGAACAACTTGAGGGACTGCATTGTAGAGAAGTGGGTTCATTTATTTGGGTTGTGTAGGTTGAGGGGGAAAGAGAGTTGGTAAGTTTGGATTTGTTGCATGCTTGATAGTTGACTAGTGTGTGTGTGGGTGTGTGTTTTAGAGTTGGCCTAAGCACCCATCATTGTGGATTCATAACCTAAACTTGGGGGTTGGGGGTGGCCTATTGTAGAAATATAATGTGCAACAAAGCCTAAGGTTTGGTGGAATGTTCGACATCTGCAACCAATCGATGAAATTATACTTAAAGATAAGTTCTCTATGTATTTAATTCATATTGTGTATTGTTGTGTTTATATTGTGCTCATTTCTGTTGTGTATTTACTATCTAATTTGTATAATGAGCTTATTGTTTCTATAAGCTATGTTTGGCATGTGCCTGTGATTATTTAACGTGTTCTTGATAATTGCATGAGTTGTTTGTCTACATCCATGTTTCTTGATTATTAAAGAGTGCTATTTGGAATTCAAATGAGTTCAAGAACGTGATTTCTTCATGTACCCAGGAAATGGGTGCATTACAGATTGGTATCAAAGTACCATTTGTAGCACTCAGGCTGACACATGTGTTGTAAAATTATTTTCACAAAAGCCGAGCCAAAGGGCACCTTGGCGACCGAAGAAATTTTCTTGAAATTATGAAATTAAGATTTTTTGGAAATTTTGGAATTTGTACATGGTGATGTGCATGCCATGTGTTAGGTGACATAGACCACCATAGTCAGAGGTCCATGGTGGCAACCTCAGGGGTCTACAGTGTGTGGTGACGGGCCTGCAGGTGTCGACAATGCCACACCCCATAAGTGGTTTACGAGACTTTGGAAAGGTGGTTTTGGAGACTGATTCCAAACTCTTGTAACTTGTCAAAGGGCATTGCATGGCACCATGGGAGTAAGCAGTTACGAGACCTCATGATTGGCCCAAGTCCCGTGTTACTCGAATTCCCAAAATTCATGGTAGTCGTTGATCTACCCCATCCTTCCTCGTTCGATCAAGCATGTGAGAAAATTCTACGCTAATAGAAAATGGATGTGGGATGGGACTTGTTATTGCACAATCTGTACTTGACCAAAGCCTAAAGGCAAGTAGGCCTATATTGGTGTAACAAGGTGTTGGCCTTATCATTGTCACCCCAACATGGTACCTTCTTCTCTTTAGGAGGAGGAGAAAACCTCACTCCAAGGGAGATGTCCCTAGATCTAGTTGGTTGATGAAGGGTAAAAGACCAGGTAAAACCAACCCCTATCTCTAGGTCACTCAAGGAAAGAAGTCACTTGGTAAAGCTCAAGGGGGTAAATGGAAATGAATGGTACCTTCCCTTTACCAATGAAACATCAAACATTAGCAATAACAATGATTTCAATAATTATGATCAGTGACTTCTTAAATGAATTATGTGCTACTAAAACAAGTTATATAAAACAAAGATGAAATTATAGTAGCAACAATGTATCCTAAAATTGCAAGTTATGATGACAAAAATGATATAAAGACTTTTCAATCTGATAGTACTTTGTCACTTACAATTTCAAGATTAAAACAAGTCAATAAGTAACTTCAATGGGTTGTCAAAACACTTGCAACAACAATAAAATAAATAATGATGACAACAACAAAACCACTCCAGAAAAGTACTTAAGTGTAATATCCCCCAGTAGTGCCCCAATTATATTATGAATTGTAATCATGTTTATGAAATGTAATTATGTTTTGTAAGCTGGTGAGCCGAGTATTGATAAGCTGGTGGGCTTATGTATTTATTAGGTCAGAGAGCCTAAGTGTTAAAGGCCAAGAGCTTGATTTTGTATATGTAATTATGTAGATCATTAATATAATATATAAACATCACTGTGTACAGACCAACCACGGAGAAAGAGTGATGGGGGACTAAGCTTCCACAAGGTGGGTAAGGGAAAGGGGGCTAAAAGGTTGGAAAGAGGGGCTAAGCTTAGGGGCTTAAGTCCTTGAGAATAATATTTTATTATTATTCCAAAGCTGTGGGACAAACATGTTTTTATCCTAAGTCCTGGGAGGCAATGCATGTAGCTCCAACGTGTGAAAAAGGGAACGCATGTAGCCCCAAGAAGACAAGTGTCGACCTAGGCGCATGCGGTTAAAAGCTGAAGCGTCAGCTGAGTTGGGGGTTCGTTCTGCTAGTTTTTCTGATCCTCCGTCTAAAACCGTGAGACTCCATCATCGACCTCGGCATAATTTCTTGTCACGCATCCTGCAACTGGTAATCCATGGGCCGATCTATGTCTTCTGTGGAACCCGACACCTGGGTAATCGCCTGAGTGTGTTGTGTCTTAGCGTCTGGCCGTTGCCATTTCTAGGCCTATGCCCATTTTCTGTTGTGGTATGTTATCGCACAGTTTGTAGCTAGGTCAAATGGCTAAAGGATAGAGGTCAAACTGGCGTAACAGGAACCTTCCCCACCCAATGTCACCTCGATGGGGAGGTTCTTTCTATTTAGGGAGGTTAACCCAGGGGAGACGTCCCCGGTAACCTGGGGTTTTGAAGAGGCCAAAGTATAAAGGTCAAAGCAAAAGTTCCTCCTCACAGGTTACCATCAAGGTCAGATAGTCTGGCTAATTAGCCAATAAAGAAGTGTATGCCCAAATGAGAACACCTGCCCGGAACAAGACAATAGGAAATAATATATGCAGGCTATAATTCAATGGGTTAGTACTTCATGCAACTATCTGAAATTAATATGTAAGCAATTTAAAGCAACAAATATCAATGAGATCAATGTTTTGTCAATATAGCAAATGGAAAATATCAATTCATCAATAACTATTGAGACGATGTAGCAACAATGTATCTAATCAATCTTTTACTCAATAAATGCTTTCAATCATCATCTAATTGCTTATCATCAAAAGGTGTTGCGTCAAGATGGGATAACCAAGTGTGACATCAACCTAGTTAGGGTTAGCTAGTTAGTTAGGGTTTCAAAATTAAAAGTTTTGAGAGTTTGTTTGAGCACTATCACTTCAACGTTGTGGCTCTAAGATCAATGCCTAGGGGTAGATGGAGTCAATTAAGAAGAGGACGCAAAGTTGGAGGAATAAAGGCTAAGGACAAGAGGGAAGGGTTCTAGAGTGTTGCAATGGCAGGGCCCTAGAATCAAAACCCTAGGGGAAAGAGGCTCACTCCGGTGTTGCTTAAGCAAGGCCTCGTGCTCTTTCCTCCTTCCTTAGGTCAAACTTGGCAAAACGGCTAGCATAAAAGATAAGTTGAAACAAGAGGATGAGGTGAGGGAGAGTGTTGCAATGGCAAGGCTCTATCACAAAACCCTGGAAGATGGATGGCCCTAGGTGTAGATAACCTAGGCCTGGGACATCACCTCCTTCTTAACCTTTAAAAATCACAGCTAGCACAAAGGAAAAAGTGAAAAGAGTGTAGCAAAGGCTAGGCTCTTTCTTCCTTCTTCAATGGCTGAATATTTCTCTCCAAGGGGACATGAAACAAGGACCTGCTTGTGTGCTTGTTACCTAGGGTTTTAAATCAGCAAATTTATAAGTAAATGCATGAATATAAACCTACAACCATTCAATTAAGAAGTTTTGCAAGAAAAACACTTACATATCATGATGAAAAAGCATATGCAAACCCTAGTTGTAAACCTTCCTTCAAGAGAAATGCCAAACATGCCAAGAAAATCCTTCCATCAACAAGTGTGCCTCATTTTAAAAGACCAAATACCCAAGTAGGGCGCAAAAATCAGACCTCACAAGAGAGTGAGTTGTGTGTTATGTTCAAATGAGGGAAAAACATCCTCAATATATAGTGTATCATGACCTATAATTAAAATTAGGTCATTAAAAATAGCCGACAAGGCTACAAACCAAAATCATATTGTTTTTACATTAAATGCTAAGTAAAAGACCTAAATGAGCAAAAAGTGAGACGTCAAGCCCCTCTGAGGGAGACGATAGGCCCTTTTAGGGCTAGTCCAACATCCATAAGTCAAACGTTAGCCCTTCCTAGGCTCCTCCAATCTGCCACACGTGCCAGCCGTCCGGTCCAACTACTACATGCTCAAGGTGACGTCAAGGCCTCCTGAATGACGTCCTAGTCATCAAAGGGAAACGTTCCATCTGAGAAGGGTCAACCCCCCTGGGCTGGGGTCAGCCAAAGTGTCCTGGATGAAACATCCTTCTTCTTCTCATGTGCAAGAGCTCAACCAATCACTGTCCTGTCTTTGCCCCTGATGGGATCCCAACAACCATCTGATGGGCTCTTCAGCCCCATGGAGGTCCGAGCTAATCATCTCCCCATGTGTATCGGTCCAACTGGTACCTGTCCATTGGGCATGGTCTTGGACATCAAAAACTTCGCCCTCCATGGGCTCAATAGTCACATGGATCATAGCAATGTCAATCACATTTCATCATTAATTTTATCAAATATATG
The DNA here is from genome assembly GCA_009831015.1 of Picea engelmannii. Taxonomy (NCBI): domain Eukaryota; kingdom Viridiplantae; phylum Streptophyta; class Pinopsida; order Pinales; family Pinaceae; genus Picea; species Picea engelmannii. Next base: position 638,001 of record ML783306.1, on the reverse strand, counting down.
CATAAAACCCATAATATATCATTCAATAGCTCAAAGACATTACAATGACCTACAATACAAAGCCGAAGAAAAAGACAAAATACGCTATTGGGCTAGTATCCATAAGGAAAGGAAAGTTTCCAGAGGGTATCATCCAAGCCATGTAAAACGAGGTGATGTGGTCAAGAGATGTCCAAACATATGGGTAGAGTGAAAGACAAGGATGCATGATATTACCTGTGGGTGCCTTTGTAGAAGACGAGTTGTACCCGTCATGGATGCAATTCTTTCCAAGCCCTTTATTGCCTTGTTCCTTCTTTTCTTTATTGTTGTTTTCTTTTTATTTCAAGGTCTAACTAGAGGACACTACCTTGGCGTGGTGACCAGAGCTGACAGTGTTACCCACAAGCACTTTCACAGAGATGATAAGGCTGGCTCGTGATGAGACCCCCTTTCCCTTGGCCATGCAACCAAAGGTCACTGCCCTGGCGTGGTAACCAGATAATGGCAATGTCATACTGCTAGGTACCCATGAACATAATAGGCTGGCTCGTGATGAGACCCCCTATCCTCTTGGCCAGGTCTTGTTTTTGTTATTTTTCTTCGGGTCCCTCTTATTTCTTGCTGAGAGGCTTTTTATTGCCTTCTCGGGGATCCCTGGGTGAGGCATCTCTAGGTTTCATTTTTTATGGCTTTTATCTTTTACCAGCTACTTTTACCTTCTGGGCCTTTAGCCCCTTCTTCCCACGAGATAAGGTGCAACCCCACAAACAGATCATCCTAGTGCCCAGACTAGGGGAATGGGACAGATGAGTGGGAGATAAGATGTAAAAGTGATGATATGATGGGAGTGGACGATGGCTCTTCAGAAATCCCCCCGGTGGCAAACCAAAACCTATGGATACAGGCTTGCTAGGGCACCCCGTCAATCCCCCCAACCATGGTCAAGTGGGTTAATGTAAGATCCAAGCAGTCATCAGAAATAAAAGGAATTTGATGCATATATCCATAGGTTATAATGATAAAAAATGACACATACCATGATACCTTGACCAATTACCTCATGGAGCAAGAGTCTTCTCCGATATAAGACCAGGCCGATGGTGATGGATGCTGCTACTGCTGGCAAGACAAGTTTGATGAAGGAGAAGAAAGATGGGCCCTCCAGGGCCATGCTCAGGTCAATCCTGCTCTCGGTACTCCATGTTTAGGACCTGTGGGCCTCGAGACATGATCTTCTAGTTATTCCTAGAAATCGGGGATAACATGGTCGTCATCCTTGTGTCAACCGAGTGTTCATGTTGTTGCGGTTACCCTCACCCGATTGGCATTGAGTCGAAGAGTGTGCTGAAGAAGCAGGTTGTCAGGCCCGTGGTTGAAGAGGCAGGTTGTCAGGCCTGTGAGCAACCCTCTCCAGGTGAGAGAGTCTGTTGGGAAGCCGTTTTCTCCTAGAGAGAGTCCAGCACTAGCTACGGAGCTATGAGAATACCTAATTCAACATGTTGCCGAGACCTAGAGAGAGAGGTGAAGCACTGATGGACTATGCTTGTAAAGGTGTCCTAGCCTCATTTCTAGGCCCATTTCACTGAAATGAAAGGATAATATGGTGCCAACGAAGATTCCCACATCCTTGGAACCTTGGCCTCTAATGGGAATACCTCCTGAAGCTACAATATAAAAAAACACTCTCTCTTAGCGAGGGAGGTATCCCATCCACCATCATCTAGATATATCTCTATCTCCCCTACCATAACTGCACTCCAATCCACTTGACCAGTTTCTCCCTCTGTCACCAAATCAAATCCTTCTCTCTAGTCTTCCTGACTGGCTGCATCCACGGTCATTGAAACAAATCTTACTATCTAATCTGCTTCACTGGATGCTCCCTCAGCGAATGAAACAAATCCCACTCCCCAGTCTTCCTATCTGTCTTCTTTCTCTGTCACTGTAGCAAAACGTGTCTAAAGAAATGGATCCTCCATGTGGGGAATAAAAATCCTAGAAGCCTCTTTCCTCTAAATCTCTTATCTAGCCTCCTCAACCCATGACACCTTCCTTTTAGTCCTGGAAGATGCCTCTCTCCCACCTCAACCCGAGGGGGGAAATCCCTCTTAATTAATGACTCTCCCTCTGATCCAACTAAATCTCTCTGAGATTGGGCTCTCTCTGAGTCCGCATGATCCCTCTGAAACCTAACTCCCTATGATTCCGTACAATCTCCAGAGCCATTTTCTCCCTCTGAACTTGTTTACCTCCTTTGAAAAGTCCTAGGAGGCTTCTCCTCCCTACTGGATCTTGATGGATGACTCCTTATGAACTATGGCTCCTTCTAACCCATAACTGTTTGTGGGGCTACCCACCTCATCATTAGTGGAGCTACTTTCTCCCTTTGAACATGTGCTACTGGTGGGGCAACCTGCCTCACCATTGGTGGAGATACCTACTCCTACTCATATGTCTATCTACTCCTACTAATCATAGCATGCATAAGGTTGGCCCCTCAGCTTATATAGGTTTCCCTCCCTTACTCCAAGAATCAATGCTTATTTGAAGCTAGATCGTCTAGACACAAACAACTCATGTCCATCTTAAAATAATATGTGATAGACCTTCCTCTCAATATCCAAGACTAAGAGGACACTCCTCCTGAGTTTTGGCACCCATAACACATTTGATAGCCTCAAAATCTCTCTTGAATCCAATCATAACGATACTATACCATATCCTCATACTTCATTCTTTGATCTTGTACCAAGCTCCACACACAAGTCTGAGCCAGTCTCTGTGAAAGTGTCAAATAACTCTCATGCACCTATCATATGGTAAGAAGCTCCACTATCCACCAACCAAGTCCCCTTGCTGGAGATTGTACTTGAAAAGGAGGAGACCAACAAGATCTCCCTCTAGAACTTTCCTACAACTTCATCAACCTCTGTTATTGATGCATGTTGCCTTCTTCCCCTTCCCCTCCGGTGTGGAAACTGTGAGGCATAGTGCCTAAAGTCATGACACTCAAAATATATGATCTCAACAAGATCTATCTTCCGTCTTGGCTCTGTATATGCTTCTCTCTCGGAAGAATCCCTTCTCCTAGGAGAACCTCTTCTCCCTGGAGAACCTCTTCTTCCCTTCCTAGTGCGGGCTGCAAGGGCCTAGTTCTCATCATTGCTACTCTTCACCATACCGTCCATATCATCCATGGACACTAACTGAGTCTCCTCCTCCATACAATCATTCTATTGTCTATAAAATTCTGGTAACTTGTCTTGTGCACAGATCCCCTACAAAAATGGTTCCCAATACCTAGGAAGACCTCTGGACACTACATTGACCAACTCAATATCCTGCACTGTCTCACCAATAGCTGCAAGCTGATATTGGATTTGAGTGATCTTCATAAGGTAGCTGACAACTATGTCCTCACTAGTCATCATGATAATTTGAAGTTGGTGCTTCAAATGTAGTATCCTGCATGTATTCTTATTTTGGTATAGACCCACCAAATCATCATACATCTCCTTGGCAGATGTCTTCTTAGCAATGTGAGGAATCAAGTGATCTTTCACAGATTCTAGCAACACCCACTTGGCCTTCACTTCTCTCTTCTTGTGCACTGTCAATTCCTTCAGATCAATAGGAGATGCAACCACACTCTCAACTTAGTCCTTGAGTTTTTTTTCTTCCAAAAAAAGAAGAACCCTTTCCTTCCAAGCCCAAAAGTTGTTTTCCCCTTCCAACCTGTCCTCAAGATTTAATGTGTTCACCATTTTGACCTTCCTAGAACAATAAAAAAAACAACTCTTCCA
>ML783306.1:591309-634166 GCA_009831015.1 Picea engelmannii | reverse complement strand
AACTTGGACAAGGAGACTTTCCTCCCTTCTCTTTCAGTCTCAGCCCCTAGCGCTAGCACCACTTGACATGCTCTCTTCTTGTGATGGAGTTTTCGTTCATGTACTCATTTTCAGTTTATATTCATGCAATATTTCCTTGTCAAACTAGCTACTTGGCTTGTTATTGCTTCGTTTATCGATCTTTTATCTTTTATTTACTCATTTTTGTTAGCTTGGATTTAGGAGATGCCACGGCACTTAGGCAATAATTGTAAGTACTTACCCTCTTTGCAAGCAATTTTATACAAAAAAAAAACATTGGAAACGAAGACAACCCTGGGAAGTACAGAGACAACATGAGTAGTTTTAAATTTTATACAAACCCACCATGTTGTTTGAATGTTTCCAATAGAGTAAAGTCAGTCACCTTTATTCTATCCCTTGGGAGTAGTTCAAAAGAGACAAAACAGTTCATTACATCAAAAAAATTGTTTAATTTATTTAGGATATTGATTTTGAAAATATTGTTTAATTTATTTAGGATATTGATTTTGATTTTGAGTTGGCAAAGCTTCGGGCTCAAACAAAACTTCGTGCTTATTAGGCATCCATATTCTTGGTGTGCCCTAGGAAGTCCAGGCGAGTCACTTACAAAATTTTCAATGATCATGGTTTAGTTGCCCAAAAATTTTCTTATAGTGGTCCCAGTAACCCGACGCACTCTCGAAATCATCTCCCTTAACAGGGTTAAAAGGTAGAAGACCTTTACTTCCCCTGTGTGCCCTGAAGAAAAGGCATGCCCAACCCATATCTTAAAGTTTGAACAGTATGCCCTACTCGTGTGATGAACTTAAAAACCAAAACTTGCAGTGAATATAATGAAGAAAAACTTAAATACTGTAACAGCTGAAGGAAATCAATGCATATGTACATACATATTTGACCGGTACACAAATTGCTCATCGAGCAGAATTTACTAGCATACCAATTGGCTTTAGATATATTTTTTTGTGACAACTGATGGACAGCAACTCCAGACTGAACATTCCATAGTACTAAATTCTTGTCTTGGCCACCAGACGACCGCCTATAGGTCTGCAAGAATCGACCTCGTGGAGAAAAAACTGCAGCGATAATGCCGGGAACATCAATGGTTTTAATTTCAGTGGCTCCGTCACAGTCATAGATTTCCACATTATTCGTTGTGATCACTAAAAGCTTCCGTCCATCATCACTAAACTTTGCAGACGTACATGGCACCCTACATCATAATATGATTCGAATTTAAATTATGAGTAAATGCACACATATATTCCCTGCAACAATTCAATGTATCAAAAAAATTAAATTATTTAGCAAATTTTACAGAGTAATGGAATCATACTTATCAAGTTTTACGCCTGGATTCTCATCTTGAAAAGGTGGACCGACCAATAATGACAACCCTTCCGGGCCTCGAACTGCAAATCAAAAAATGCTGGAAATTACTCAAACTTGAACGAGATTTTAATGGTGGGGAAGAATGAAATTTTAATGCGTACCTATATAGTTCAGCGGGGGCGAGGAAGGATCCATTTTTGGGGTGCACTTTAAACGAACTCAAACCCTAGGCTTTGTTTCCTCTGTAACTTGGTTTCCTGTTGATCATTTGTCTTCGATGGAATTCGCTTCCATTAAAACACAGCAAAAGAATGGATGGAAATGAAAGACCTTATGATATTCATGACTTTGGTATATACCATGAACATGCTTGATGGCATCTTAACGATATTTTATATTTTTCATGTAATACGGATCCTCTCACGGATTTATTTTGTGCTCGAATTTTTCTTTGCGAACTTGTGTCTCTCCTTTCAAGTCTATTTCGTGATATGAGGTTCATTGGGATAAACTACACCTCTTCAGTGAAGTTCTGCTCACAATTTCGTCTTGAGTTATATATAATCTACAAAATACAATTAAGTTCTACTTAATCATGTTCATTAAACAGTAGGTACATGTTTAACCGTGGTTTTTAAAACATCTCAATGATACTTTAACACTTAGCCAGTGTTTCAATACTTAACCAACATAGAGCAATGGCAATGAACAATAACATCCGACAATATAAAGAGTACACAACACATATGTATAGATGGTGATCTAGGTGGACATTGGTCTCCACCCACCTCTTCCACTTACTCAACATGGTTCTTCATCTTCGCAATTTTTTTATCTACGGTTTTTTTGAGGCCTTCAACAATATTTTTTGGCCAGTTAGGGGCTTAGTGTGGCCATGGTCTGCCCAAGCTTGCCAATAATTGTACTTCTCTATTAATCTTTCCAACGAGCTACTGTGCACCCCAAACAGAGATTGTATGCAAAAGTTGTGTCACCTAGAAGTTGACATATCAACTAACCACCTTGGGGCCCGCAATTATTGTGTCGCTTCATCTCCTAAGGTTGGGGTTTTGGATATTTAGGGTGTTTGTCTCTTATGGTTTAGTACTTTATGTTAAAAGGTCACTTTCGACCTCTTATAAGTTTTTCTTGTGAATGAGCGTCGTCGACACCTCTCTCTTCAGAGATAAGCTACCACCATTCTAGCTAGTTTGTATTACTTTGCAGTTTACAATATTTTATTATTTCATTCATTAATAGAATTTGGGTTTCACTATATTATTATGCTCTCTGCAATATTTCTATGTGTGTGTTTCCATTCATATTCCCACCTTTCATTTCGTTCTTTATACAATCCATATCAATGGTATTAGAGTGATTTGTTCTTTGTCGTTTCTCGATGCATGTCCCTAACGAGGTTAGGGTATAGAGAGTTGGGTCTCGAGTTAGTTTACACTACTACCACTATTTCCTTGCTCTTAGAAAAGTAGTGTTGAAAGGTAATCTCTCATACTGGAAAATTTGTACTCTTCATGGTTTGGTTGGAAGGTGAACGAAAGGTCACTACAACCACAACAGCCTCAGCATGGGGCCTCTCTACACAACAAAAGCAAGTGGACAAGAATGTAGAGGAATACGGAGATATCTTCGCTTCACCTGCAAGGGTGCCTCTGCACTGTCAGGTCAAACATTCAATTGACTTAATAATACATNCAAATGCCTAAGGATAACTAAGAAGATGATGTCTCGAGGCCTGCATGTAGCGGACATGGAGTGTCAAGAGTTAAACTGACCAACAAAGCCCATATTAATCCGATAGATCCCCTCCCCCCTTCTTTTCATATTACATGACCACTCATTGTCGATAGCAAAGCAACATCCACTACATCGGTTTGCCCCCCAGAAGACAGCAGGTCTTGCTTCATGAGGTAACAAATCCAGTCTCATGGTGAGTGTCATTTTAGTATTTGAGGCATTTGAGCATGTTGCAAAGAGTCATTTCTTGATTATGGAACGTTTGCTTGGAAATTATATATTTTGCCTAATTTCACCTTGGTGGTTGTGATGGTATCCTAGTAAGTTGGTCACCCTTAGGAAAAGGGTTGCTACTAGGGGCTTTCCTTGAAGGGTCATCGTACCATTCCCACTCATACTTACCACTTTCCACACTTCTTCCCCTTTGCTTCCTCGTCTTTGGGTTTTTGGGCTCATTGACCCCAATAGGGGTTTGTACCTCATTTCCTGGGAAGAACAAGTTAAAGGCCCAGAGGTGTTGTAGTTGACATCACACATAAATGCTCGCCCTAAAGTCCTGAGAACAATGAAATACTCCTCTAAAGTAATAAAGGGATTTTAAGTGAAAATAAATTAAAAAAACGTCCCACTTGAAAGGGGAGTGCGTTATGGTGTTCTTTTATTTCCACTGCATATAGCACCCAATGTGTTCTAACTTCAAGTGGCATTGCAGTGTTGTTTTATTTCCACTGCATGTAGCACTCAATGTTTGGACTTAATAAAAAAATGCTTTCCAAGGTAAAGCATGTGGTGTATTTTATTTCCTGTTCGCACCATATTGACTTGAACTTGGAATTGCATGAAAAAAGGCAAATAAAGGGCTTGGAAAAAAGTTGCATTACAAACAAAGGATAACTCAAGGATGTATCTCACCCTCCACAAAGGCACCCATAAATGAGACAATATGAACCCTTGATATGTCAAGAACCCCATGCCCAAGAGTCTTTCCCCAATCCACCTCATACTCATTGCATGATCTAGATAGGGTCTTCTTGGGAAACATTCCTTGACTTAGGGATTGGCCTACCCAATAGAGCACCATGACACCCCTCCCACACCTAAATTTGGCAAAGTTTATAAGGTCTTTGAGCGTTTGTTTAATTTGAAAAGGGGGGATTTAATGCACTTGTTTGTGTGGTTCTTTTGTTAAATGTGGCTTACTTGGCATGATTCATATGACTTGTGAACTCTTGGAGGGCGTACTTGTTTGTCTTTGCAGAACCTTGCCTGATGAAAGTTATTCATGAAGAGACTATGCCACTTGGACCTTCATAAGGGCTTGAAATCCCATAGGATGGATGCCATACCCCACATGTGGGAGATCGTTAATGATGAGCATTTCACCTTTTGAGGATGTCTAGCCTCATGAGGAAGGATTAAGATGATGAACCGTGCATGATGTCACCTTTCTATGCTTGGACATGGCCTTTGGAGGCCTATGATGTCACTCTCTGGTCCTTGACGTCACCTTAGAGGATAGGGTTTGATGGATGGTATGGTTCTGGAGGTGGTTTGATATGAGGAGACACATGGCATGGCACTTTTGCACGTGAGAGAATGACACATGGCCTTTGGAGGCCCAATGATCTCTTCTTTGAGGCTCGGCATCTCATTTTTCAGCCCTACGTCACCCTTCTAGGGCATGATGTCACCCTTTTTAGGGTTTTACTTTATATATATATATAATTTTGGAATATTGTAGAGGTAAATGAAGGGGTCATCCCTCTTCTAATTTGTTGTTGACAATTTTATGGGGTCGACCCTCTTCTAATTTGTTGTTGACAATTTTATGGGGTCGACCCTCTTCTAATTTGTTGTTGACAATTTTATGTGGACAAATTGGTTAATAAGGCCTCATATAAATAGAGGACCTTCTAATTTCATTTTATCATGATCATTTATCACCATTTGTGAGAACATTTCTGAAATTTTCACCCTTTTTGGGTCATTGGCTCTTCTCTCTCGTGCGCTATCTTTGGAAGGTCAAGTTGTGGATGCTCTTTGTTGATTTTTGGATGGAATTTATGCAATTAGGGTTTTATCTCATGGTATCTTGGTAAAGTAAGTGAAATTTTTACAAATTTATTTCATGTTATTAATGTTTCATGGTATTTTTACTTGTTCATGCTAGATGTCTTTCTTAGTGAAACCCTAAGAGAGGAGCATAAGTGCTTCCTCCTCTCACAAGGTTAATTTTGTCCAAAATTTGTGAAGAGATCTTAGCTAGGGTTAGACTCCTAAATCCCCAAAGTGATATCACTTTAGGATTTTATCCCTAAACTCTTGATTTTGACCTAGTTGAAGCTACAAGAAGGAAGAAAAGGTTTATAGGTCCCAAAAGTGTTTGCACCTTAGAAATCATTCTCTTTAAGATTCAACCTCTAAGGCCTTGATGTGCTAGCACCTTAGAGATTGAGTCTTGCCTCTTAGTTACAATTATATCAAGCTCCAAGTAGTTGCATTATTTTTATAAAGACTCTATGGCCCTCAAAGGCACTAATTTTACAGCTCTCTTTTGCTGAAATTGATCAACAAACACTCTCTTTTAATTCTCTCAAGCTTTCTACTAACTTTGCCAACACTAACACTCATTTATTTGCTAGTAAACTTGTTGTTGTTGCAAAATTTTTCTATAGCCATCTAAATACACTCTTATTTGTCGCATACACTCTTGGAAAGGCGGGCTAACATACCCAAAAATTGCATATAACAATTGGATATTACTCTAGTGGATGTGTGCTAAGTTTACATTGTCAATTGTTGCATTTTTTATTGATAATTATTGATGTTGTTATAATTTAGTTATTCTTGTTATACTATTGTTCATTGTTGCAAATTCATAACAACCATAGCAATTCTCATTGTGTAGTGTCGTCAAAGAGTATTTAGTGTACGTTTGAACTTGGAAATAATCATATATTTGTTATAAAGTGTTCTTGTTCCGGGTAGGTACTCAAACAACTTCACACTCCTTCTATTTCTTTGACCTAGACCTTTCTTTAGGTGATCAAGAGAGGGGGCGGTAGGCTTGGCTACAATACTTGCTACTTTGATCCCTTGAGGTCACTGAGGAAGCCTCCCCTGTGGTGGACCTATTCCATCACTAAAACAAGGGAATTTCTTACTAAGGTGACAGTTGTAGGATTTTCCATAGTTGCGCAAGATTTAGGGACATTTGGTGGGGCTTTGCACAAGTACAAATACAACGATAACAGGCTCAATATACAGATGCTCTCTTTCGGATAATGAAGAAATAAAATGTCAAATTCATGAGCTCATCCAAAAGGGCCACATTTGAACAAGCTTATCACCTCGTGGAATCCCAATTGTATTGGTGCAGAAGAAGGATGAGACATGATGACTCTGTATTGATTATAGATCCCTAAACAAAATCATTGTTAAGAACTAATACTTGCCCCCCTAGATTGATGATCTTCTTGATCAACTTAAAGGTGTTGAGTTCTTTAGTAGGATTCACTTGAAGTCAAGCTACCACCAAGTCCTGATTGAACAAACTAGTGTATAGAAGACTACCTTCAAGTCTAAAGAAGGCATTTTTTAGGATGATGAATGATATTTTGTGGTCGTTCACAAACCCTTTCGTGGTCATATATTTGGATGGAATTCTCATCTTCAACTCAACTTGGGAAGAACATTTGCAACACATTCAACAGATCACGAGCACTCTACGACAACACAAGTTATATGCCAATCTACAGAAATGTTCATTTGGCATGCAAAGAATTCAGTGTCTAAGACACATTGTGGATGAACATGGGGTGCATGTGGACCCAACCAAGTTCCAAATCATTCACAATTGGCCAACCTTGATGACTCTAATATAGCTATGTAGCTTCTTGTTCCTTGCCAACTTTTACCATAGGTTCGTGTTGGGGTTCTCTCATATCACTTGGCCCTTAAGCCAAGTGACCGAGGGTGGAGCTAAAGCCAAGTTTTCATAGTCTGAGTCACAACATAAATCATTCAAGGATTTGAAACATCGCCTCTACTCGGCACCAGTACTCACTTTGTTAAACTAGCAATAGTCATTCAAGATTGAGATAGATGCCTCTGACTATGCTATCGGTACAGTCATCACTTAGCATGGACATCTAGTGGCTTATCACAGCGAGACACTCTATGACAATATTTGCAGGTATCCCACCTATGACAAAGAGATGTACTCCATTATGTAGACATGCCAATAGTGGAAGCATTATATTATGGAAAAGGAAATGATCGTCCACACTGATCACAAGCCTTTGTAATTCATGCAAACATAGGGCAAGTTATAAAATGATCGCCATCATAACTGGTCCACGTACTTGCAACAATTCCATTTGAACATTAAGTACAAGAAGGGTAGCATGAATCATGTTGCAAACTGCCTTAGTCAGCCCCTGGTTGTGGTGTTAACCACAGTTCTTAAATCATGTGGCCACGAGACCTCTAGGTGGCCCCAATTGTACGCTAGTGACCCCAACTTCGCTGCCACATCTCAAGCATTGGGTGTAGGTAAACAAGTTCTAGACTTTCAACTCCAAGATGTGTTTTTGTGCTATTTGGGCCATCTTTGTGTTCCTTCAAGTGAGCGTGCAAAGCTAATTTGGGAGGCACATTACAATTGGGTGGTAGGGCACTTCGATGTGGAGAAGACAATAGCAATACTTCAGAAGTATTTCTACTGACCAAAACTCTGACAGAACATCAGTAGGTATATTAGATCGTGCATTGCATGTCCCATTACTAAATCTACCATTAAGAAGAAGGGGTTGTACACCCTTCTACCTATCTCAAACAAGCCTTGGGACTCAGTGTCGATGGATCACCTATCAAGTTTTCCCTCTACCAAGCATGGTAACGAATGTGTCTTTGTCGTTGTCGATGAGTTCTCTAAGATGACCATTTTGGCACCAAGTAAGAAGAGTATCACAACTAAAGTCAATGTCGGGCACTTCTTTAAGTGTGTTTGGGTTCATTTTGGGCTACCATGGACCATTATTTTAGATAGGGATAGTAGGTTCCTCAACACCTTCTAGTCTAGCCTGTGGTATCTGATGGACACCAAGTTGACCAAATCAACTGCCTTCCACCTCCAAAAAGAGGGACAAACATAAGTGGTCAATGGGATGATTGTGCATATCTTGCACATGTATAACTCCAAGCATCCACGTACATGGGATGAGAGTCTTCCATATGTTCAACATAGCTACAACAAAGCCCTACATGGCTCTATTGGCCATAACCCTTTTCAAGTGTGCTTGGTATTCTAGCCATTGCCCCACATTGACGTAGCTTTGTCCATTGCATCTTCACGGGAAAAGTCCTCCCATACTCACACTAAGACATATAGAGCAGCCAAATTTGTTGATCGAATCCAACACATCCAACAACAAGCTCATGATATCTTATAAAAAGCTAATGTCATGATCCAGGTGGATATTGGTGGCCACCCACCTATTCCAACTGGCTCCCCTTAACAGTTTTCAGTTCAACACATTCTTCTGTACTTCTTTGTAATTGTGGGTTCTACACTCTTGGGGCTGTCTGAATCACTACACATCTTCCAGGTGGAGATTGGTGGCCACCCACCTAATCCAACTAACTTAGTTTGGAAGTTTTCATGTAAGTACATCTTTCTATACTTCCAGGGTCGTTTTGGGGCCCTAAACAATGTATTTTTGGCTTGCCACAGTCAAACTCAAAATGATGGAATAATGTGTAGTTCTCAAAAAGACATTTCCAATGGGCTATCACGCGCCTAACTCGGAGGTCGTATGCAAAAGTTACAGCCTCGGGAAGTTGAGGTACCAACTTACCCATCGAGGCCCACATAACTTTTGGCGTTTCATCTCTTAGGGTTAGGTTTTTGGATGTCTAGGGTTTTGGCATTCATGAGTAATGTTAAAAAGGCCTTTGGAGCCTCATTATAATCATTCTACTCAGACGGATACGCATAGCAAGCCACATCTCTTCTTAGAGATATCTACCACCATTCGAGCAAGTTGTTTCCAGTTCTGCAGTTTTACAGTTTCAACCTATTTTATTTATTCAATAGAAGTTATTATTCATTAGATATTTGTTGTTGTTCTCCGTATATCTGTGTTATTGTATTCGTTATGTTATTCCTTTCGTTCCACTCATAAATCCAAATCAGTGGTATTAGAGCGGTCTGCTCTTCATTTATTTTTCTTCGTGCATGTCCCCGACAAGATCTGGGTACAAGAAGTTAGGACTCGAACCAATCAAACCTTTGCAAGATCGGCCACGCCGAGCCCAAAAACAACCCATGGGGGACGAGAAGAAATATGATGGAGTAGGAGATCGTTTTAAAATGTTGCTCGAGGAAGCCCTTGTGCGATAAAGGAACAAAATGATGGACAACTTTGCACAGATCCTTTGGCGGTTGCCCACAAGAGATGCATCTTCATCAAGCAGCCATGCAACCCCCTTCAAGGTACAAGTAAATTTTGATATTCCATTATTTGAAGGACTGATAGATGCAGATGTTGTAGACAAATGGTTGAATCTACTCAAAGGGTATTTTCGCTCCACAATTTTTCCGACAAGGAAAAGATTACTTTTGCACTCCTTAAGGCCATCCCCCATGTTAAGGACTAGTGGGATACTTACTCTGAGCAAAGGGCCATAGAGGAATCCGCAATATTTGTGGTCACCCCCACATGGGATTCCTTCAGGGATGCCATTAAAGAACAATACTACCCTATTGGAAGCTACGAGGACCAGTACACAAGATGGACCACGCTGCGTCAGAAAAGGGACCAGACAGTACCAGATTTCACCAATATTTTCCATACCCTGTGCACCAAATTGGGTATCAAAGACTCTGAATGACATATGGTGCTCAAATACTACGGCCATCTGCATAGATACATTCAAACAGAAATGGAGTTTATGGACATCTCATCATTAGGTGGGACTTCTATATATGACGTCAAGATTGAGCAGAAATTTAAGCAGAAGAGGTGAGAGTTTGGATCTTCAATCTCCTCACAGTCGAAGAAGGGTAAAGGGGACCCCAACCCACAAAACAAGGGACATAGCAAAGATGGTCGCTCGCACGACAACCAGTCCAAGCCGCAACCCAAGAAGGGTAATGAGATTTCAAAGAAGGACACGAGAAAATGGTGTGAATACCATAGAATCCCTTGGCACAACACTGAATAATGTTGCTCCAAGCAATCACTAGTGGCCGAATTGTAAGCTTTCGAGATAGAGGCAGATTCTAACTCCGGATCAAATCCAGAAAGTGGGAAGCGGATCATTGACGTCAAACCTAGTGCCACTGTCGCTACCACCAAAGTCCAACCAAGCGAACAAGAACAACGATAGGAAGGGGAATGCCTCTTTCACTCACATATGTGGGTAAAGGGAACTCCGCTACATTTCATTGTCAATAGCAGCAGTCAGAAAAACCTGATTTCAACAGAGCTCGTCAAGCGGTTGGACCTGTCGATAACACTGCACTCGTAACCCTACACCATCGTATGGCTTTGCCAAGGACGAGATCTCCACGTTAACCAACAATGTCATCTGCCCTACAACTTCAATCCCTTCAAATATGAGGTATTGTGTGATATTTCTCCCCTTGAAGTTTGTGATCTTTTAGGCCAACCATATTTGTGGAAGCGACGTGTTATGTATGAGTTTGGACCTCACAATGTTATTATTACTTTGGGTAGACAATTGTACAGGATACCAGAGGTAGCGCCTCCTACCGCTATTTCTTTAATCTTTGCTAAGTAATGCAGTAAGGTCATTTCACAGTCCGAGAAGTTTGTCTTCTTTTTGATCCGTGCTCGCAGTAAGTAGAAGGTCACCGCCACATCCGTGACCTCTACACAGAGCCTCTCTTTGCAGGAGAAACAAGTGGACGTGATCGTGGAAGAGTACATAGACATCTTCTTGTCACCCACCGGGGTATCGACGCACTCCCGAGTCAAGCATCTAATTGATCTAACCCTCGGTGCCCCGGTGCCTAATGAACCAGTCTATTGTCGCTCATTGATGCAAAATGACGAAATCAAGCGCCAGATCCAAGAGCTACTTTAGAAGGGGCACATCCAACCCAGATCCTCCCCTTGCAGAAGCCAGATTGTGTTGGTGCAGAAGAAAGACGGGACCTGGCGTCTCTGCATTAATTACGGAGCATTAAACAAAATCACAGTCAGGAACCGATACCCAATTCCTCGAATTGATGACCTTCTTAACCAACTCAATGAGGCAAAGTTCTTCAGCAAGATCAACCTCAAGTCTAGCTACCACTAGGTTCCCATCGAACCAACTTATGTATGGAAGACAACTTTCAAATCTAAAGAAGGTCTCCTTGAATGGTTGGTCATGCGCTTTGGCTTAACAAATGCACCAACAACCTTCATGATATTGATGGATGATGTATTGAGACCCTTCACCAACTCTTTTGTGGTGGTATATCTAGATGACATACTCATCTTCAACAGAACTTGGGAGGAGCACATGCAACATATTCAACAGGTTTTGGGCACTCTGCGACAGCACAAGCTATATGCCAACTTGGAAAAATGCTCCTTTGGCATGAACAGGGTCCAATACTTGGGCTACATTGTTGATGAGCATGGGGTACATGTAGATCCAACTAAGATCCAATTCATTCGTGACTGGTCAGCCCCTACCACACTAACCGAGCTTCAGAGCTTCTTGGGACTTGCCAACTTCTACCAAAGGTTCGTGTTGGGATTCTCCCATATTGCATGGGCCCTCATCCAAGTGACCAAGGGCGATGGCAAGGCAAAGTTCGCATGGGGTAAGGCACAACAATAATCATTTGATGATCTGAAGCATCGCTTGTGCTTAGTTCCAATACTCTCCTTACCTGATCTGCAACATCCATTCGAGAATGAGACTAATGCCTCGGACTATGATGTCGACGCATTTGTCACTCAGCATGGTCATTCAGTAGCATACCATAGTGAGACACTCTCATATACTATCCGAAAATACTCCACCTATGACAAAGAAATGTATTCCATTGTGCAAGTTTGTCATTAATGGAAACATTACATTATGGGAAAGGGGACAATCATCCACATGGATCACAAGCCTCTGTAGTTCATACAGACACAGGGGAAGTTGCAGAACGATCGCCATCAAAAGTGGTCCACATACCTACAACAGTTCCATCTCAACATCAAGTATAAAACATGGAGCACAAATCGTGTCACTGACTACCTCAGTCTCTCTCGCGTTGCTACACTCACCACAGTGCTCCATTCCTATGGGCATAAGGCATCTGAATGGCCCCAACTTTATCAGCGCGACCCTGACTTCACCACCACCTATCATCTCTTGGGTCCATGAGCGAATGTCACCGATTTTCACATCCATGATGGATTGTTACGCCATTTGGGCCACCTCTGTGTTCCCACAAGCGAGCGTGCAAAGCTAATTTGGGAGGCTCACTACAGTCAGATGGCAGGACATTTTGGCGTGGAGAAAACTGTGGCTATTCTATAGAAACATTTTTATTGGCCAAAACTTCGACAAGACGTCAACAAGTATATCATATATTGCACTGCATGTTCCATTGCCAAGACAACCATCAAGAAGCAAGGCTTATACGCCCTTCTTCCTACTCCTGAGAGTCCTTGGGAATCCATCTCGATGGATTACATGTATGTCTATATGTCCACCAAGTACAACAATGATTGTATATTTGTGGTGGTTGACCGGTTTTCGAAGATGGCCATTATCACAGCCTGCAAGAAGAGCATCACAGCGACATATATTGCCAAGTTCTTCTTCGAACGGGTGTGGGTCCATTTTGAGATACCATAGACCATCACCTCCAATTAGGACAACAGGTTCCTCCACATATTTTGGTCGAGTCTCTGGTCACTGTTGGACACCAAGCTCACTAAATCCACTGCTTTCCAGCCCCAAATTGATGGCCAGACCGAGGTCATCAATCAGATGATTGTGCACATCGTGTGCATGTACAACTCTAAGCATTTGTGTACATGGGATGAGAGTCTTCCCCGTGTTCAACACAACTACAACATGGCTCTCCATAACTCCACCGACCATAGCCCATTTTAGGTGGGGCTAGGATTCCAACCCTTGGGTCCCATTGATGTTGCACTACCTCTTGCAACAACACAAGAAGAATCTTCCCATGTTCAGTCTGAGGCCGACAAAGCCACCAGATTCATTGAGCGGATTCAACACATCCGCCAACAGATCCATGAGATTTTGTAGAAAGCCAATGCTAAGTACAAGCAGTGCCATGATCAACACCGGGTACCACACCAGTTTGAGGTGGGAGACAAGGTTTGGTTACATTTGCAGAAAGATCACTTTACATGGCCCCATTGGAATCTTCGCCCACTTCGATATGGGCCTTACACTATCACCAAGGTTGTGGGTAGCAATGATTTTGAGTTCAACACTCCACCCTTCCTTGGCTTGAACCCAATGTTCAAAGTGGATCTCCTTCAGCCATATTTTCCACCATTATTGGACACCTCAGAGATCGCAGAACAGTTGACACCAACAAAGCTCAACCCTGACTGCATGGAACATGCATCCACTGATCAGATAGTGGACACATAGGTCAAGGGCACTCGTGAGCAGAGGATCCAGCTTTATCGGGTTGTCAAGGCAGGGAAGCTCCTACATGAAGGAAAGTGGCTCACCTGGGGCCAAATTCAACAGAAGTTTCCTCACTTGATGGGGGCACTCGACACAATGGAGACCATTGCTTCCTAGGGGGGGAGGACTGATCCAGGTGGATATTGTTGGCCACCCACCTATTCCAACTGGCTCCTCTTAACAGTTTTCAGTTCAACACATTCTTCTGTATTTCTTTTTAATTGTGGGTTCTATGTTCTTGGGGTTGCCTGAAGCCATACACATCTTCCAGATGGAGATTGGTGGCCACCCACGTAATCCAACTGACTTATTTTGGAAGTTTTCATGTTAGTACATCTTTTTGTACTTCCAGGGTTGTTTTGGGTCCCTAAACAATGTTTATTTTTTGCCTTGCCACAATCTAACTATAGATCGAGTCAGATTTTGATGGACTAATGTGTAGTTCTCGAAAAGAACTTTCCAACGGGCTATCACGCGCCTAAAACGAAGGTCATATGCAAAAGTTATGACCCCAGGAAGTTTAGGTATCAACTTACCCATCGGGGCCCACATAAATTTTGGCGTTTCATTTCCTAAGTTTAGGTTTTTTTATGTCTAGGGTTTTGGCATTCGTGAGTAATTTTAAAAAGGCCTCTGGAACCTCATTGTAATCATTCTGCTCAAACGGATGCGCGTAGCAAGCCACATCTCTTCTTAGAGATATCTACCACCATTCGAGCAAGTTGTTTCTTATTCTGCAGTTTTACAGTTTCAGCCTATTTTATTTATTCAATAGAAGTTATTGTTCACTGAATATCTGTTGTTGTTCTCTGTATCTTTGTGTTATTGTATTTAATCTGGTATTCCCTTCGTTCTGCTCATAAATCTAGATAAGTGGTATCAAAGCGGTCTCCTCTTCATTTATTTTTCTTCGTGCATGTCCCCCACAAGATATGGGTACAAGAAGTTGGGACTTAAACTAGTCGAGCCTTTGCAATATTAGCCACACCGAGCCTGAGAACAACCCATGGGGGACGAGAAGAAAGATGATGGAGCAGGAGATCCTTTTAAAATGTTGCTTGAGGAATCCCTTGCGCGACAAATGAACGAAATGATGGAGAACCTTGCACAGATTCTTCGGCGGGTGCCCATAGGAGACGTATCTTCATCAAGCAGCCATCCAATCCCCTTCAAGGTACAAGTAAATTTTGATATTCCGTTATTTGAAGAACTGATAGATGCAAATGTTGTAGATAAATGGTTGAATTTGCTCAAAGGGTATTTTTCGCTCCACGATTTTTCTGACAGGGAAAAAATTACTTTTGCACTCCTTAAGGTCGTCCCCCATGTTAAGGATTGGTGGGATACTTACTCTGAGCAAAGGGCCATAGAAAAATTTGCAATATTTGCGGTCACCCCCACGTGAGATTCATTCAGGGATGCCATTAAAGAACAATACTACCCTGTTGGAAGCTACGAGGACCAATACACAAGATGGACCACGTTGCGTCAAGAAAGGGACCAGACAGTACCAAATTTCACCAATATTTTCTATACCCTGCACACCAAATTGGGTATCAAAGACTCTGAAGGACATCTTGTGCTCAAATATCGCGGTTGTCTGCATAGATACATTCAAACATAATTGGAGTTTCCAGACATAGCATCATTAGGTGCGGCTTATAGATATGTTGTCAAGATCGAGCATAAATTTAAGCAGAATATGCAAGAGTTTGGATCTACAAACCCCTCACAGCCGAAGCATGACAAAGGCGGCCCCAACCCACAAAACAAGGGACAAAGCAAAGATGGTCCCTCGCATGACAACCAGTCCAAGCCACAACCCAAGAAGGGTAATGAGAAGTCGAAGAAGGACACGGGAAAATGGTGTGAATACCATAAAAGCCCTTGACACAACACTGAAGAATGTCGCTTCAAGCAGTCACTGGTGGTCGAGCTGAAAGCTTTCGAGTTAGAGGTGGATTCTGACTCCAAATCAAATTCAAAAAGTGGGAAGTGGATCATTGATGTTGAACCCAGTGCCATTGTCGCTACCACCAAAGTCCAACCAAGCGAACCAGAAAAATCAAAGGAAGGGGAACGCCTCTTTCACTCATAGATGTGGGTAAAGGGAACTCCGTTGCATTTCATTCTCGATAGCGACAATCAGAAGAACCTGATTTTAGTAGAGGTCATCAAGCGACTAGACCTGCTGATAACACTACACCCGCAACCCTACACCATCGACTGGGTTTACCAAGGACTAGATCTTTGTGTCAGCCAACAGTGTCGCCTGCCCTACAACATCAAGCCCTTCAAAGACGAGGTATTGTGTGATATTGCTCCCCTTGAAGTTTGTGATGTTCTTTTATGCCAACCATATTTGTGGAAGCGACATGCTATGTATGAGTCTAGACCCCGCAGTGTTATTATTACTTTGGGTAGACAATTGTACATGATACTAGAGGTAGCGTCGCCTACCGCTATTTCTTTAATCTCTGCTAAGCAATGCAGTAAGGTCATTTCACAGACTGGGAAGTTCATCTTCTTTGTGATTCATGCTTACAGTAAGAAAAAGGTCATTGCCACATCTGTGACCTCTACACAGAGCCTCTCTTTGCAGTAGAAGCAAGTGGACAGGATTATGGAAGAGTACAAAGACATCTCCTCCTCACCCACTAGGGTACTGATGCACTCCCAAGTCAAGCATCCAACTGATCTAACCCCGGGTGCCTCGCTGGCTAATGGACCAGTCTATTGTCTCTCGCTGATGGAAAATGATGAAATCAAGCGCCAGATCCAAGAGTTGCTTCAGAAGGGGTACATCCAACCCAACTCTTTCCCTTGTGGAAGCCCGATTGTGCTGGTGTAGAAGAAATACGGGAACTAGCAGCTCTCCACTGATTACAAAGCATTAAACAAAATCACAATCAGGAACCAATACCCAATTCCACGAATTGATGACCTTCTTGACCAACTCAAGGGGTCAAAGTTCTTCAACAAGTTCGACCTTAAGATTGGCTACCACCAAGTTCCCATCGAACCAACTAATGTATGGAAGACAACTTTCAAATCTAAAGAAGGCCTCTTTGAATGGTTGGTCATGCCCTTTTGCTTAACAAATGCACCAACAACTTTCATGAGAATGATGGATGATGTATTGAGACCCTTCATCAACTCTTTTGTGGTGGTATATCTAGATGACATCCTCGTATTCAACAAAACTTGGGAGGAGCACATGGAACATATTCATGATGTTTTGGGCACTCTGTGGCAACACAAGCTATATGCCAACTTGGGAAAATGCTCCTTTGGCACGAACAAGGTCCAATACTTGGGCTACATTGTTGATGAGGATGGGGTACATGTGGATCCAGCTAAGATCCAAGTCATTCGTGATTGGCCAACCTCGACCACACTAACCGAGCTTTAGAGCTTCTTGGGACTTTCCAACTTCTATTGAAGGTTCGTGTTGGGATTCTCCCATATTGTATGGGCCCTAAGCCAAGTAACCAAGGGCAGTGGCAAGGCAAAGTTCGCATGGGGGAAGGCACAAAAACAAGCATTTGATGATCTGAAACATCACTTGTAGTTAGTTCCAGTACTCTCATATACACTCTCAGACACTCTCAGGTACTATCTGAAAATACCCCACCTATGAAAAAGAAATGTATTCCATTGTGCAAGCATGTCATCAATGGAAACATTACATTATGGGAAAGGAGACAATCATCCACATTGATCACAAGCCTCAGTAGTTCATACAGACACAGGGGAAGTTGCAGAATGACCGCCATCAAATGTGGTCCACATACCTACATCAATTCCGTCTCAACATCAAGTATAAAACAGGGAGCACAAATCCTGTCGGTGACTGCTCAGTCGACCTCCTGTTGCTGCACTCGCCACATTGATCCATTCATGTGGGCATGAGGCATCTGAATGCCCCAACTTTATCAGCGCGACCCTGACTTTGCCACCACCTATCATCTCTTGGGTACAGGAGCGAATGTCACCGATTTTCATATCCAGGATGGACTGTTATGCCATTTGGGCCACCTCTATGTTCCCACAAATGAGTGTGCAAAAATGATTTTGGAGGCTCACTCTAGTCGGATGGCAGGACATTTTGGCGTGGAGAAAATTGTGGTCGTTCTACAAAAACATTTTTATTGGCCAAAACTTCGATAAGACGTCAACAAGTATATCATATCTTGCACTTTATGTGCCATTGCCAAGCCATCCATCAAGAAGGAAGGCTTATACACCCCTCTTCCTACTTCTGAGAGGCCTTGGGAATCCATCTCGATGGATTACATGTCTGGCCTTCCATCCACTAAGCACGACAATGATTGTGTATTTGTGGTGGTTGATCGGTTTTTGAAGATGGCCAATATCACAGCCTGCAAGGAGAGCATCACAGCTACATATACTACACAACTCTTCTTCAAACGGGTGTGGGTTCATTTTGGGATACCACAGACCATCACCTCCAATTGGGACAACAAGTTCCTTAACACATTTTGGTAAAGTATTTAGTCACTATTGGACACCAAGCTTACTAAATCCACTGCTTTTTTCCCTCAAATCGATGGCCAGACCAAGGTTTTCAATCAAATGATTGTGCACATCCTGCGCATGTACAACACTAAGCATCTGCGTACATGGGACGAGAGTCTTCCCTATGTTCATCACAACTACAACAAGGCTCTCCATAGCTCCACAGACCATAGCCCATTTTAGGGGGGGCTAGGTTTCCAACCCTTGGGTCCCATTTATGTTGCACTACCTCTTGCAACCACACAGGAAGAATCTTCCCATGTTCAGTCTGAAGCCAACAAATCCACTAGATTCATTGAGCAGATTCAACACATCCACCAACAGGTCCATGAGATTTTGTAGAAAGCCAATGCTAAGTACAAGCAACGCCATGATCAGCACCGGGTGCCGCACTAGTTTTAGGTGGGAGACAAGGTCTAGTTACATTTTTAGAAAGAGCACCTTACAGGGCCTCATCGGAAGCTCCGCCCACTTTGCTATGGGCCTTACACTATCACCAAGGTTGTGGGTAGCAATGCTTTTGAGCTCAAAACTCCACCCTTCCTTGTCTTGCACCCAGTGTTCAATGTGGATCTCCTTCGACCATATTTTCCACCATTATTAGACACCTCAAAGATCGCAGAACAGTTGACACCAACAGAGCTCAACCCTAACTCCATGGAACAAGCATGCACTGATCATATAGTGAACACACAGGTCAAGGGCACTCGCCAGCAGATGATCCAACTTTATCGGGTTGTCAAGGTAGGGAAGCTCCTACACCAAGGTAAGTGGCTCATGTGGGGACAAATTCAACAGAAGTTTCCTCACCTGATGGGGGCACTCAACACAATGGAGACCATTGTATCCTAAGGGGGGAGGACTGATCCAGGTGGATATTGGTGGCCACCAACCTATTCCAAATAGCTCCTCTTGACAGTTTTCAGTTCAACATGTTCTTCTGTACTTCTTTGTAATTGTGGGTTCTACACTCTCAGGGCTCTCTGAAGTCCTACATATCTTCCAGGTGGAGATTGGTGGTTGCCCATGTAATCCAACTGACTTATTTTGGAAGTTTTCATGTCAATACATCTTTCTGTACTTCCAGGGCCATTTTGGGGCCCTAAATAATGTTTTTTTGGCTTGCCACAGTCAAAATGAAAATTATGTTAGAGTTGGACATCTTAATGTGTAGTTCTCGAAAGGGCCTTTCCAACAGACTATCAAGCTCCTAAAATAGTGGTTGTATGCAAAAGTTACGACCCCGAGAAGTTGAGGTACCAACTTACCCATCGGGGCCCACATAACTTTTGGCGTTTCATCTCCTAGGGTTAGGTTTTTGAATGTCTAGGGTTTTGACATTCATGAGTAATGTTAGAAAGGCCTCTGGAGCCTCATTGTAATCATTCTGGTCAGACAGATGCGCGTAGCAAGCCACATCTCTTCTCAGAGATAACTATCACCATTCGAGCAAGTTGTTTCTAGTTCTACAGTTTTATAGTTTAATCCTATTTTATTTATTCAATAGAAGTTATTGTTCATTGTATATTTGTTGTTGTTCTCCATATCTTTGTGTTATTGTATTCAGTTTATTATTCATTTCATTCCACTCATAAATCTGGATCATGCCAAGTACAAGCAGTGACATGACCAACATCGGGCTCCACACACATTTCCAGTTGGTGATAAGGTATGGTTTCATTTGCATATTGTGTACCTCACATGCCCCCATAGGAAGCTCAAACCACTCTAATATGAGCCTCACACCATCACAAATGTTGTGGGTGAGAATGCTTTTGAGTTGATTATTCCCCCTTTCCTTAGCTTGCACCTAGTATTTAATGTGGAGCTAGTTTGACCATATTTTCCACCCCCATTAGATACCTTAGAGGTGGCTGAGCATTTAGCCCCGATATAACTCAATCCTGACGGATTTAAGTAGGCTACGGTGGATCAAATTATGGACATCCAAACAAAGGGCACTTGCTAGAAGAACATACAACTCTATCGGGTTGTCAAAGCAAGACAACTTATTCACCAAGGGAAGTGGCTCACTAGAAGTCAGATTCAACAAAAGTTTCCCCATCTAATGAGGGAACTTGATGCAATGGGGACCATTGCTTCCTAAGGGGGGAGTATTGATCCAGGTGGACATTGGTGGCCACCCACCTTTTCCATTGACTCAACATGGTTCTCCATCTTGATAGTTTTTCTATCTACGATTTTTTAGGTCCTAAAATTCTGGGGGCATTTTGAGGCCTTAAACGATGTAATTTGGTCATTTAAGGTCATAAGGTTGTCGTGGCATACCTAGGCCTGCCAAAAATTATATTTCTTAATTGGATCTTTCCAATGAGCTACTGTGCGCCCCAAACGGATATTGTACGCAAAAAATTGTGCCCCCGGGAAGTTGATGTATTGAATAACCACCTCAAGGCCTACAATCATTTTGGAGCTTTGTCTCCTAAGGTTGGGGTTTTGGATCTTTAGGGGTTTTTCCTTTTATGGTTTAGTACTTTATGTTAAAAAGCCATTTTCAACCTCTTGTAAGGTCTTCTTGCGAATGGGTGTAGCCGACATCTCTCTTTTTAGAGATAAGCTACCACCATTCTAGTGAGTTTGTATTGCTTTGCAGTTTACAACCTTTTCCTATTTAATTTATTAATCGAATTTGGGTTTCACTGTATTACTATGCTCTCTGCAGTATTTCTCTGTGTGTGTTTCCATTCATATTCCTACCTTTCATTTTGTTCTCTATACACTCCATATCAGATGGTACCCAAGGTAGGTGCCTTAACTTTATTTTATGAATAATGTTACAAATATACAACAAGGAAGTTGCAACATTCTACTTGCAAGTGTACAATAAGTCTAAGGCAATATTGTTTTATGTCTACTTCTCAATAGATTTGCATAATTTAACCCCTGAAACAACGTCAGGCATGCCTCTTGCAGGTCATGTCTTCTTCGTATTCTCACTTAGCCAATGCAATTTCCCTATTGTGCCAACCCTGAACTTAACACAATCACATAGCTCTTTTACTCCTTGTGAATGACCAGTGGATGATTGATTCCTTAGCACCTTTGAGACCTTTCATTTATACAAGACTTGCCCCCTTCTTAGGCATAGTTCAAGCCCCTCGAAATGTAACTGGACCCAAGTCTCCATATTTCCAACTTTGATTATGCTCGGTGGTGTCATTATGTAATACGTCAATTTTGAGTCCCCATATTAATAATGTATTTTTGTTTTTTTGATGAAAGGCTAGAGTGTATTTAAAGTTGAAAGGATGGGGAGCTTAGCAATGTAATACTTTGAATATTAATAATAAAAACACATTGTTGGTTGCAAATGAATAAGGATAGACTTGTAGTGGGGCTATGATTCCACAAGAGAGGGGGCTAAAGGGGCTAAGACAATTTATTGTATTTTATTCACCCATCTTGGAATTAGTTGAGAAAAATGGTTACGTGAGCTTCTTGGGAAAACCACATGGTGCTTTGTGGGAATGCATGTTTTAACCATACTTTTTGGTTATTGGGGGAATTATTGGTTGTTCTTGGTTTTTAGTATGGGAACAAAATGCCGGAGGATAGAGCCATTGCTAGTTAACTGTAGGTATCTATTGGTTGTTACAACAAGAAATGAATGCCTACATGTATAGGAATGATGGAAGTTGAGTAAGAACTGTCTACAATTGAGAACATGTGGAGCTTCCAACATTGATATTTCCTGGCTAGTAGCACCTGGATCCCTATAAATAATTGGAACAACTTGAGGGACTGCATTGTAGAGAAGTGGGTTCATTTATTTGGGTTGTGTAGGTTGAGGGGGAAAGAGAGTTAGTAAGTTTGGATTTGTTGCGTGCTTGATAGTTGACTAGTGTGTGTGTGTGTGTGTGTGTTTTAGAGTTGGCCTAAGCACCCATCATTGTGGATTCATAACCTAAACTTGGGGGTGGCCTATTATAGAAATATAATGTGCAACAAAGCCTAAGGTTTGGTGGAATGTTCGACATCTGCAACCAATCGATGAAATTATACTTAAAGATAAGTTCTCTATGTATTTAATTCATATTGTGTATTGTTGTGTTTATATTGTGCTCATTTATGTTGTGTATTTACTATCTAATTTGTATAATGAGATTATTGTTTCTATAAGCTATGTTTGGCATGTGCCTGTGATTATTTAACGTGTTCTTGATAATTACATGAGTTGTTTCTCTACATGCATGTTTCTTGATTATTAAAGAGTGCTATTTGGAATTCAAATCAGTTCAAGAACGTGATTTCTTCATGTACCCAGGAAAGGGGTGCATTACAAATTGGTATCAAAGCACCATTTGTAGCACTCAGGCTGACACATGGGTTGTAAAATTATTTTCGCAAAAGCCGAGCCAGAGGGCACCTTGGCAACCGAAGAAATTTTCTTGAAATTATGAAATTAAGATTTTTTGGAAATTTTGGAATTTGTACATGGTGATGTGCATGCCATGTGTTAGGTGACATAGACCACCATAGTCAGAGGTCCATGGTGGCAACCTCAGGGGTCTACGGTGTGTGGTGACAGGCCTGTAGGTGTCGACAATGCCACACACCATAAGTGGTTTACAAGACTTTGGAAAGGTGGTTTTGGAGACTTATTCCAAACTCTTGTAACCTGTCAAAGGGCATTGCATGGCACCATGGCAGTAAGAAGTTACGAGACCTCAGGATTGGCCCAAGTCCCGTGTTACTCGAATTCCCAAAATTCACGGTAGTCGTTGATCTACCCCATCCTTCCTCGTTCGATCGAGCATGTGAGAAAATTCTACGCTAATAGAAAATGGATGTGGGATGGGACTTGTTATTGCATAATCTGTACTTGCCCAAAGCCTAAAGGAAAGTAGGCCTATATTGGTGTAACAAGGAGGTGGCCCTGTCACTGTCACCCCAACATGGTACCTTCTTCTCTTTAGGAGGAGGAGAAAACCTCACTCCAAGGGAGATGTCCCTGGACCTAGTTGGTTGATGAAGGGTAAAAGACCAGGTAAAACCAACCCCTATCTCTAGGTCACTCAAGGAAAGAAGTCACTTGGTAAAGTTCAAGGGGGCAAATGGAAATGAATGGTACCTTCCCTTTACCAATGAAACATCAAACATTAGCAATAACAATGATTTCAATAATTATGATCAGTGACTTCTTAAATGAATTATGTGCTACTTAAACAAGTTATATAAAACAAAGATGAAATTATAGTAGCAACAATGTATCCGAAAATTGCAAGTTATGATGAAAAAAATGATATAAAGACTTTTCAATTTGATAGTACTTTGTCACTTACAATTTCAAGATTAAAACAAGTCAATAAGTAACTTCAATGGGTTGTCAAAACACTTGCAACAACAATAAAATAAATAATGATGAGAACAACAAAACCACTCCAGAAAAGTACTTAAGTGTAATATCCCCCAGTAGTGCCCCAATTATATTATGAATTGTAATCATGTTTATGAAATGTAATTATGTTTTGTAGGCTGGTGAGCCGAGTATTGATAAGCTGGTGGGCTTATGTGTTTATTAGGCCAGAGAGCCTAAGTGTTAAAGTCCAAGAGCTTGATTTTGTATATGTAATTATGTAGATCATTAATATAATATATAAACATCACTGCATACAGACCGACCATGAAGAAAGAGTGATGGCGGACTAAGCTTCCACGAGGTGGGTAAGGGAAAGGGGGCTGAAATGTTGGAAAGAGGGGCTAAGCTTAGGGGCTTAAGTCCTTGAGAATAATATTTTATTATTATTCCAAAGCTGTGGGACAAACATGTTTTTATCCTAAGTCCTGGGAGGCAATGCATGCAGCTCCAACGTGTGAAAAAGGGAACGCATGTAGCCCCAGGAAGACAAGTGTCGACCTGGGCGCGCATGCGGTTAAAAGCTGAAGCGTCAGCTGAGTTGGGGGTTCATTCTGCCAGTTTTTCTGATCCTCCGTCTGAAACCGTAAGACTCCATCATCGACCTCGGCATAATTTCTTGTCACGCATCCTGCAACTGGTAATCCATGGGCCGATCTATGTCTTATGTGGAACCCGACACCTGGGTAATCGCCTGAGCGTGTTGTGTCTTAGCATCTGGCCGTTGCCATTTCCAGGCCTATGCCCATTTTCTGTTGTGGTCTATTATCGCACAGTTTGTAGCTAGGTCAAATGGCTAAAGGATAGAGGTCAAACTGGCGTAACATGAACCTTCCCCACCCAATGTCACCTCGATGGGGAGGTTCTTTCTATTTAGGGAGGTTAACCCAGGGGAGACGTCCTCGGTAACCTGGGGTTTTGAAGAGGTCAAAGCAAAAGTTCCTCCTCACAGGTTACCACCAAGGTCATATAGTCTGGCTAATTAGCCAATAAAGAAGTGTATGCCCAAATGAGAACACCTGCCCGGAACAAGACAATAGAAAATAATATATGCAAGCTATAATTCAGTGGGTTAGTACTTCATGCAACTATCTGACATTAATATGTAAGCAATTTAAAGCAACCGATATCAATGAGATCAATGTTTTGTCAATATAGCAAATGGAAAATATCAATTCATCAATAATTATTGAGATGATGTAGCAACAATGTAGCTAATCAATCTTTTACTCAATAAATGCTTTCAATCATCATCTAATTGCTTATCATCAAAAGGTGTTGCATCAAGATGGGATAACCAAGTGTGACGTCAGCCTAGTTAAGGTTAGCTAGTTAGTTAGGGTTTCAAAATTAAAAGTTTTGAGAGTTTGTTTGAGCACTATCACTTCAACGTTGTGGCTCTAAGATCAATGCCTAGGGGTAGATGGAGTCAATTAAGAAGAGGATGCAAAGTTGGAGGAATAAAGGCTAAGAACAAGAGGGAAGGGTTCTAGAGTGCTGCAATGGCAGGGCCCTAGAATCACAACCCTAGAGGAAAGAGGCTCACTCCGGTGTTGCTTAAGCAAGGCCTCGTGCTCTTTCCTCCTTCCTTAGGTCAAATTTGGCAAAACGGCTAGCATAAAAGATAAGTTAAAACAAGAGGATGAGGTGAGGGAGAGTGTTGCAATGGCAAGGCTCTATCACAAAACCCTGGAAGATGGACGACCCTAGGTGTAGATAACCTGGGCCTGGGACATCACCTCCTTCTTAACCTTTAAAAATCACAGCTAGCACAAAGGAAAAAGTGAAAAGAGTGTAGCAAAGGCTAAGCTCTTTCTTCCTTCTTCAATGGTTGAATATTTCTCTCCAAGGGGACATGAAACAAGGACCTACTTGTGTGCTTGTTACCTAGGGTTTTAAATCAACAAATTTATAAGTAAATGCAAGAATATAAACCTACAACCATTCAATTAAGAAGTTTTGCAAGAAAAACACTTACATATCATGATGAAAAAGCATATGCAAACCCTAGTTGTGAACCTTCCTTCAAGAGAAATGCCAAACATGCCAAGAAAATCCTTCCATCAACAAGTGCGCCTCACTTTAAAAGACCAAATACCCAAGTAGGGCGCAAAAATCAATCCTCACAAGAGAGTGAGTTGTGTGTTATGTTCAAATGAGGGAAAAACATCCTCAATATATAGTGTATCATGACCTATAATTAAAATTAGGTCATTAAAAATAGTCGACAAGGATACAAACCAAAATCATATTGTTTTTACATTAAATGCTAAGTAAAAGACCTAAATGAGCAAAAAGTGAGACGTCAAGCCCCTCTGAGGGAGACGTTAGGCCCTTTTAGGGCTAGTCCAGCATCCATAAGTCAAACGTTAGCCCTTCCTGGGCTCCTCCAATCTGCCACATGTGCCAGTCGTCCTGTCCAACTGCTACATGCTCAAGGTGACGTCAAGGCCTCCTGCATGACGTCCTGGTCATCAAAGGGAAACATTCCATCCGAGAAGGGTCAACCCCCCTGGGCTGGGGTCAGCCAAAGTGTCCTGGATGAAACGTCCTTCTTCTTCTCATGTGCAAGAGCTCAACCAATCACTGTCCTGTCTCTACCCCTGATGGGATCCCAACAACCATCTGATGGGCTCTTCAGCCCCATGGAGGTCTGAGCTAATCATCTCCCCATGTGTATCAGTCCAACTGGTACCTGTCCGTCGGGCATGGTCCTGCACATCAAAAACTTCACCCTCCATGGGCTCAATAGTCACAGGGATCATAGCAATGTCAATCATGTTTCATCATTAATTTTATCAAATATATGCATAAAACCCATAATATATCATTCAATAGCTCAAAGACATTACAATGACATACAATACAAAGCCGAAGAAAAAGACAAGATACGCTATTGGGCTAGTATCCATAAGGAAAGGAAAGTCTCCAGAGGGTATCATCCAAGCCATGTAAAATGAGGTGATGTGGTCAAGAGATGTCCAGACATATGGGTAGAGTGAAAGACAGGGATGCATGATATGACCTGTGGGTGCCTTTGTAGAAGGCGAGTTGTACCCGTCATGGATGCAATTCTTTCCAAGCCCCTTATTGCCTTGTTCTTTCTTTTCTTTATTATTTTTTTCTTTTTATTTCAAGGTCTAACTAGAGGACACTGCCTTGGCGTGGTGACCAGAGCAGACAGTGTTACCCACAAGCACTTTCACAGAGATGATAAGGCTGGTTCGTGATGAGACCCCCTTTCCCTTGGCCATGCAACCAAAGGTCACTGCCCTGGCATGGTAACCAGATAATGGCAATGTCATACTGCTAGGTACCCATGAACATAATAGGATGGCTCGTGATGAGACCCCCTATCCTCTTGGCTAGGTCTTGTTTTTGTTATTTTTCTTCGGGTCCCTCTTATTTCTTGTCGAGAGGCTTTTTATTGCCTTCTCGGGGATCCCTAGGCGAGGCATCTCTAGGTTTCATTTTTTATGGCTTTTATCTTTTACCAGCTACTTTTACCTTCTGGGCCTTTAGCCCCTTCTTCCCATGAGATAAGGTGCAAACCCACAAACAGATCATCCTAATGCCCAGACTAGGGGAATGGGACAAATGAGTGGGAGATAAGATGTAAAAGTGATGATATGATGGGAGCGGACGATGGCTCTTCAGAAATCCCCCTGGTGGCAAACCAAAACCTATGGATACAGGCTTGCTAGGGCACCCCGTTAATCCCCCCAACCATGGTCAAGTGGGTTAATGTAAGATCTAAGCAGTCATAAGAAATAAAAGGAATTTGATGCATATATCCAAAGGTTATAATGATAAAAAATGACACATACCATGATACCTTGACCAATTACCTCATGGAACAAGAGTCTTCTCCGATACAAGACCAGGCCGATGGTGATGGATGCTGCTACTGCTGACAAGACAAGTCTGATGAAGGAGAAGAAAGATGGGCTCTCCAGGGCCATGCTCAGGTCAATCCTGCTCTCGGTACTCCATGTCTAGGACCTGTGGGCCTCGAGACATGATCTCCTAGTTATCCCTAGAAATCGGGGATAACATGGTCGTCATCCTTGTGTCAACCGAGTGTTCATGTCATTGCGGTTTCCCTCACCCGATTGGCATTGAGTCGAAGAGTGTGCTGAAGAAGCAGGTTGTCAGGCACGTGGTTGAAGAGGCAGGTCGTCAGGCCTGTGAGCAACCCTCTCTAGGTGAGAGAGTCTGTTGGGAAGCCGTTTTCTCCTAGAGAGAGTCTAGCACCAACTACGGAGCTCTGAGAATACCTGATTCGACATGTTGCCGAGACCCAAAGAGGGAGGTGAAGCACTGATGGACTATGCTTGTGAAGGTGTCCTAGCCTCATTTCTAGGCCTATTTCACTGAAATGAAAGGATAATATGGTGCCAACGAAGATTCCCACATCCCTGGAACCTTGGCCTCTAATGGGAATACCTCCTGAAGCTACAATATCAAAAACACTCTCTCATAGCGAGGGAGGTATCCCATCCACCATCATCTAGATATACCTCTGTCTCCCCTACCATAACTGCACTCCAATCCACTTGACCGGTTTCTCCCTCTGTCACCAAATCAAATCCTTCTCTCTAGTCCTCCTGACTGGCTACATCCTTGGTCATTGAAACAAATCTTACTGTCTAATCCTCTTCACTGGATGCTCCCTCGATGAATGAAACAAATCCTACTCCCCAGTCTTCCCGACTATCTTCTTTCTCTATCACTGTAATAAAACGTGCTGGAAGAAATGGATCCTCCATGGAGGGAATAAAAATCCTAGAAGCCTCTTTCCTCTAAAGCTCTTATCTAGCCTCCTCAACCCATGACACCTTCCTTTCAGTCCTGGAAGATGCCTCTCTCCCACCTCAACCTGAGGGGGGGAATCCCTCTTAATTGATGACTCTCCCTCTGATCCAACTAAATCTCTCTGAGTCTGCATGATCCCTCTGAAACCTAACTCCCTATGATTATGTACAAACTCCAGAGCCATTTTCTCCCTCTGAACTTGTTTACCTCCTTTGAAAAGTCCTAGGAGGTTTCTCCTCCCTACTGGATCTTGATGGATGACTCCTTATGAACTATGGCTCCTTCTGACCCATAATTGTTTGTGGGGCTACCCACCTCATCATTAGTGGAACTACTTTCTCCCTCTGAACATGTGGCACTGGTGGGGCAACCTGCCTCACCATTGGTGGAGAGACCTACTCCTACTCATCTGTCTATCTACTCCTACTAATCATAGCATGCATAAGGTTGGCCCCTCAACTTATATAGGTTTCCCTCCCTTACTCCAAGAATCAATGCTTATTTTAAGCTAGATTGTCTAGACACAAACAACTCATGTCCATCTTAAAATAATATGTGATATACCTTCCTCTCAATATCCAAGACTAAGAGGACACTCCTCCTGAGTTTTGGCACCCATAACACATTTGATAGCCTCAAAATCTCTCTTGAATCCAATCATAACGATACTGTACCATATCCTCATACTTCATGCTTTGATCCTGTACCAAGCTCCACACACAATTCTGAGCCAGTCTCTGTGAAAGTGTCAAATAACTCTCATGCACCTATCATATGGTAAGAAGCTCCACCATCCACCAACCAAGTCCCCTTGCTGGAGATTGTACTTGAAAGGGAGGAGACCAACAAGATCTCCCTCTAGAATTTTCCTACAACTTCATCAACCTCTGTTATTGATGCATGTTGCCTTCTTCCCCTTCCCCTTCGGTGTGGAAACTGTGAGGCATAGTGCCTAAAGTCATGACACTCAAAATTTATGATCTCAACAAGATCATTCTTCCGTCTTGGCTCTGTATATGCTTCTCTCTCGGGAGAATCCCTTCTCCTAGGAGAACCTCTTCTTCCCTTCCTAGTGCGGGCTGCAAGGGCCTATTTCTCATCATTGCTACTCTTCACCATACCATACATATCATCCATGGACACTAACTGAGTCTCCTCCTCCATACAATCATTCTATAGTCTATCAAATTCTGGTAACTTGTCTTGTGAACAGATCCCCTACAAAAATGGTTCTCAATACCTGGGAAGACCTCTGGACACTACATTGACCAACTCAACATCCTGCACTGTCTCACAAATAGCTACAAGTTGATATTGGATTTGAGTGATCTTCATAAGGTAGCTGACAACTACGTCCTCACTAGTCATCATGATAATTTGAAGTTGGTGCTTCAAATGTAGTATCCTGCATGTA
The DNA here is from genome assembly GCA_009831015.1 of Picea engelmannii. NCBI lineage: Eukaryota > Viridiplantae > Streptophyta > Pinopsida > Pinales > Pinaceae > Picea > Picea engelmannii. The sequence continues at coordinate 604,221 of ML783306.1, read as the reverse complement.
TTCTTATTTTGGTATAGACCCACCAAATCATCATACATCTTCTTGGCAGATGTCTTCTTAGCAATGTGAGGAATCAAGTGATCCTTCACAGATTCTAGCAACACCCACTTGGCCTTCACTTCTCTCTTCTTGTGCACTGTCAATTCCTTCAGATCAATAGGAGATGCAACCACACTCTCAACTTACTCCTTGAGTTTTTTTTCTTCCAAAAAAAGAAGAACCCTTTCCTTCCAAGCCCAAAAGTTGTTTTCCCCTTCCAACCTGTCCTCAAGATTTAATGTGTTCACCATTTTGACCTTCCTAGAACAATAAAAAAAACAACTCTTCCATTATTGTAGCCAACAATGTGTCTCAAGATGATCCCCTTCTCTTCAAATCCCAAGCTCTGATACCATGCCAATTTTCACATAAAATCTTATGTGACTAATTTTCAGATCTAAAAATTGCTTCCTAGTGAACTAACAGTAAAACCCTAGATATTATCATTGAACAATTTTACATTGAAAATATATGCATCAGAAACAACAAGATCAAATATGAATCATCAATACACATGAGACATAAATTTATGTTCTATAACTTTATCAAATTTAGAAATTCCGAGGGAAAAACCAGCCCTCCCAGCCAGTACAATTTCACCAAAATCTGAGGACAACATTGTCATCCAATAACATAAAAATAAGAAAACCAAACCTCAACAAATCCTTGAAAATTTCCTCTGCCCACAAATCAGCTATAGACCACCTGTATGTATCCTATTGATGTCACATGTACTATTGTTGACGTCGGCTTGTACGGACCTACTCCTGCTTAGAAAACCTTGTACGACTGTATGCGATTCACTTTACTACAACCCACGTACATATGCGATTGTTCGTCACGACAATCAACGTATACACAAATGTGTCTCACTGCAACCTATGCACGTACACGATGGTGCCCACTCCAACTCACATACATATACGACTCTTCCCATTGCAACCCGCGTACATGTACATAAAATTGTACTGAAACCTCTGTACGATTCGCTCTCTACGACTTCCTCTCTCCTAGGCTAGATTTGCAACCATCACCAAATTTCCCTTTGCTAAAATCACCTAGCCTCCTACCACAAGTGCTCACTTACTTATGCTAACTCCATCCTTTTTTTCAACGAACAAATGTCACAATGACCTGTCTCCTTTATATACAAGTCCAATGAGTGGGTTTAGGCACCCCTTCTAAACTAAACAATTAATTAGAATATTTTAATCCTCTTTGTGGGTGTGGCACCCGACCAACACACGCCCACAAAGCCCATCAACTTGCCCATGAGGCCCTAGCCTCATTTCTAGGCCAATTTCACCGAAACAAAAAGACTAATCTGGTGCCAACGAATATTCCCACATGCCTGACACCTTGGCCTATAGTGGGAATACCTCCCAAAGATACAATATCACCAAAAAAAATGAATCTTGGGAAACGTTGGAAACCATATTTGGTAAGACAAAGAGATTCAAGTGCACCAACTTGAAAACCAATTAATTTATTTATATCCTAATTATTTTTCTTAGATTGAATATTATCTATCTAAGTTCAAAACACTCAGACTTTTGCTTGAAAATCGTAAAATAGAAATGAAGGATGATTGATGTATATATGTTATTCTCACAAAGCTTTGTAGTACATACTCTATTTTTTCATCTACTTTTCACTCCACTAGAGAATCTATAGGGGATGCTTACAAACCACTCTCTCTTGAATCTTTTTGTGAATCTTTGATTAGAGAGCAAGACAAGCTCTTGCATCTTGAAGTGATTAGCACCGTAGGTACATATAACAAATCCTTAGCGAAACAACAAAATGATGCATCCAAAGAAGAAACATTATCACAACAACAAGTAAAACAAGGGTTCCAAACCCTCTCAACAAGTTTCTACTCTCAATGGTGACAATGGACCAAAATAAAAAATTAATAAAATTGAGAGACATTGCAATTTTTGAAGGTGAGATGGTCATGTAGAGTATAAATATTTTAAGAATATGAAGACTTTATAAGTAGCAATGAAGAAGCACAACATCAATCTTGATTCCTCTTCTTCCAAGTCTTATTCTCACGGACATGCACTTTCTGCTTCTAGTTTTCCTTCAATGCAACATCTACTTCTTATTCTAATGAGTAGCTTCTTGATTCTGGAGCATCTTATCATATGGCTAATGATAAAGCCAATTTTTCTAATCTTAAGGAATATAACACCAAAAAAATATTTGTTGGTGATGATAGATCTTTTAGTGTTGTAGGGTTTGGAACAATTCAGTTAGATGATAGTCATTTTAACGATGTATTGTGTGTTCCAAGTCTCTCCTGCAACATTCTATCAATATACCAAATCACTCATTTAGGTGAAAGTAAAACAATAGAGTTTTCACTTCACCAAGTTGTAATCACAGATTTAAAAGATCCTAAGTATGTCCTAACAATTGGAATTGTTGATGATATTACTAGGCTATATAGAGTTGAGAACTTTGGGTCATCACTTTTCCATCAGTTTTATTGCTCATAGCGATAACTTGAGAAAAAAATGGCATGACATATTTGGTCATCTAAACTACCACTCATTAGAACAACTAAGTCACATGTGATCAAAATATGGTGACCAATATTCCTCTAATTTCTTTAAGAGATGGTATTTGTTCTGACTTTTCTCTTGGCAAGCATCATTGGGATTGTTTTAACAAATGTGCCTCTTTCCTTGACCCCCTGTAGCTTGTTCATAGTGATTTTTGGGGTCCATTTTCTTCTCTTTCATTCTCAAGGTGCAAGTACTTATTAAATTTTTGTATCTAGGGAGGATAATATGGGGTACCTAGGTAGGTACCAAAGGGGAAAATGAATGTAATGTGGCCATAATATTGGAATATTTTGATGTTAGTGGTAGCATTAGACATGTACTTCCACATTGCCATGTGTCTAGCATGTGGAAGTTGTCAAAAGTCTTCTAGTCTTGAGTTTACTTTAGTTAAAATGAATTAATTAAAGTAAAAGTGTTTTTATTAATTAATTGAGTTATTTAAGGAACATACTTAGCATGCAACATGTAATCTAAATCTTAAGTGGGTGTGAGAAGTAATCTCAACCATAGATCACTTTGGAGATTAGAAATAGATTGTAACTCATGATTATAAAAGCAAGGCTAGGGTGAAGGAGGAAGTAAATTTGAGAGGAAGTCAGTTTGGTGAGAGACCAAGGTCGAGGATAGCAAAGAAGGACTTTTGCTAGTGTGAGGAGGGTAAGAAAAAAGAATGAATTTTGATTACACTAGAGTGAGGAGATCACACAAGTTGGGTGAAGATATTTCATCCACGTATTGATACAGAGAGGGTTGGATCACAAAGGACGGTGATTCAAGATCTTGGATAGGTGGAGAAGGAATTCCATCTAGAGATCATACAGGTCAAGGACAAGAGAGAGCAAAGGAAGCCACATGTGGGTTTCATAGGACATAAGATAAAGGAAAGGAAAGGAAAGGGGTGCATCATACAAAAGTTTCCATACGCGTTTTATGTACATGTACGCGGTTCTCAATGGAGACAGTCGTGTACTCACGCAGGTTTGCTGAAGGACAGTCATGTACACCTCAAAAAACATGATGTTCAAAGCTGTATGAAAAAGCAGACTTGACTAGGTTTGTCTACAATGTATATTCTCTTGGTGGGCCATTTTCCCTATTACGTGAGCCCCGATTTGACCTTAATACAAGCATATTGGAACTGGTTTTCCCTCCAGGGTTTTCCGAGGGGTAGCTTATCCGATTGGTGTCTAATGTGTGAGATTTTGGTTTCCTATTTTATTCTTTCGCTGCATGTTTAGTTGATTACTCGGTTGTGCTTTTAATAGATAAAGTGATTTTATTTTGAGCTAATTGTCAGGTGTTAAGTAGAGGATGAATATCAACATGGTATTGGAACATACCAAGGGTTGATTCCAGGAAAACAAAATCAACAAAATAGGCCCACTATGTAATTAAAAGGAAATAATATGACCATTATGTAATTAAAAGGAAATAATATAATAATAAGGGGTAGTTGGCATAATACCCCTATGACTACTCATGAAAAAGTATAAATACAAATGAATATCATTGTATTGGAAAGGTACTAAATTGTATTGTCTTGTAATAAGCTTATCTTCTGGAGTGATTCCTTCCATAACGAGTATTTGATGGTGTTACCATACCTTAAGGGTTCTTCTCTCTATATTCTTATGTTGTTCATGGTGAACATTTTGGTATCTTGAATGGCACCCAGGGTAAAACCTAGAGTCTTAAGGACACAAGGCTAGTCAACAACAAGGCTCAAAGCCATTGCAACAATATATTCATTATGATCTCAACATGTCACTTGTGAGAATTGAACCCAGGTGGGGAGGGTAACAATCATTCCTCCCAACCATTCGAGATAAAACCAATTGACAATATTCAATGTATATTTATGTCGCATGCTATTGTAATTCATTGAAACATTCATGATTAATTGTGTATGTATGTATGGAATCATTTATGTTATCATCTCATGTTGGATATTTTCCTGTAAAAGAAATATTGTTCATTACATTGGTATTAGAGCATCGCACTCTCATATTTGGTGATGGGGAGAATTTAGAGAAAAATGTGTCGAAGAAGCCATATTCCCTAGTTATTGAAAATGTTCCATTTGTCTACAACTATAAGCTTATGAAACACACAAAGAGGTTCCATATACGTATTATAAACTCAAAAATGTTAAGGAATATTTTACCAAGGTCACAACTTATTCAATGTAGTGCTTTATTGTTTTCCATATTGTGCCACAAACAAATATGGTTATAATATCATTAAAAGAAAAGAACATTATTCAACATGAGCACCTTATATGCTAAGATAATAAATAAAACTTCATTATTATTATATTTTATGTGTTTATGTGTTATATCTATTTAATCACTTTCTCAAACAAATATAGGCACAAACCCAATGTAACTAAACCAAAATGGTCAAAGTTTTCTGATAATAGTGAACAAATGCATGTTGGTTATCACATAAGAGATACTATGTGCAGGGAGAATGTAAAACATACAAAAGATAATAAATTTTCTAGTCAAAATTTTCCCTTCAATGCAATGGTCAGAAAACATGTTGATAAGGACATCCATTATGGTTTTGTTAACCCTTATCAATAATCACAAACATGGATTAATCACCCTTTGGAAAAAAAATTCAAACGAAAATGATTGTGTGTTAGATTTATTTTAGGTAAACTGATTAAACATGCAATTCTAATTTTGTTGTCATTATAATTGAAAGTCAACCATGGAGTGTGCAAGGATAAATGAGGTAGTGACAACAAGGGTTTTCCCTAGTCACTTGTGTAGGTTGATCCCCAACTCTTCTTGGTAGATCATCCTTGCATGGTTGGCCATTTATCCCCAGGTACAAACCCCAAGATCCTGTATATGGTGGTGGTGATGGAATCCTCAACTCTAGTCAATTATTCCTCCCCTGACGCTATTGGAATTTGTGTGGAGGTGACATCTTTAGCTCCAATTTCTCTTCCTCCCCTAATAATACTAGCACTTTCATGGAGGATAAGCTTGGGTATTGCACAATATCCATCATGGAAAATGGGTGAAAATCTGACCGTCTCCCCTCTAATGGTAATTCGGGTAAGGCTTCATTCAATGATTTTGTGAATAATGTCTTGCATTCTCCTACCTTAAACCGAGTTTTGGTTTAGGAGGCTCTAATCCTAACTATTCCCATAGTGAAATATGTTGTAGAACAAGCGATGTGTCACTTCAACATTCTTTGGATTCAGTTAGTCGATCTACCCAAATGGATTTTAGATTCCTGGAAAGGCTAGATAAAAAGGAGGCTTTTATTTGCCCTTGTGCAAAGGGGTTCTTCATTGTTGAGATCAATCTTATAAAATACAAGGATTTGATATTAAACATAGGACCCTAGTTCTAGGAAATTCTAGATTATATATGAAACCTTGGACCCCATATTTCAATTTAATGATAGATACTCTATCCTCGACTCATGTGTAGGTTAGACTTCCAAATATACCTTTGTATATTTATGGTTTAGCCTCTCTTCGAGCCACTGGCAAAGCCCTTGGAAGATTCTATTTCAAAATTACTAAAGTGAAGAATTGCAACACCACAACATATGATCAAATATGTGGGGAAATGGATTTCAAGAAAGGGTTTCCAACAAAAATAAATTTGACAGGTGAAAACTTCTCCTGGACACAAAGTTGGATTATGGAAATGTATCTTTCCATTTTAGATATTTTTTTGAAACAAGGAATTTAGAAGCACATTCCCCAAAAGGGCCAAGGCAAGTTAGGAAGAACCGACGTAAATCAACTTGGTGGGTTGGCACTAAGGAAGAACATCAATTGATTAGCAAGGAAGATCCAACTAACTTGGACCTATTGGACATGGTGTTATGGTGTTGACATTGATGTCAAAGAGGATCAATATGATCATTATAAATGGATAATCCAATATGGATCCATACAAGTCACATATAGAGGAGTTAATAAGACAGGGTTTAGTGAAAGTGGCACTGGAAATGAGAAATGTCCCAACAACCATCTAGTTTTATGCCTATGTCTTTACCATCTACTGAAACAATGAATACAATATTGGCACAAATTGTTTCCTCGGATCATTGTGTTAGTGTTTTTGTAACAACAACCACCAGTAAAATTCAATTTGTGACAAGATTAACATCTTCCCTCTAGGTCATATCTCAAACTGTTTTTAGTGTCTACTCCATTAAGTTTGTGTCTTCATTGAAAATAAAATCGTCAACACGGGAACATAAAAATTACAGAAAACTAAAATTTTCTATCTCAACTTATGATTCCAATAGTGTCGTGACTACCCTAACATAGTTTAGGGTGACACTTAGCAAATGTTGCATGCAAACAAAATCATTTGGTAGAGTTTATTGTGATGGTCGAAGTGGACGATGATGATCTAATGTAGGCATGATCGAACGACCCGAATTGAATTCATGTTTGAAATAGTATTGGACGGTGATGATTGAGTGTAAGTAGATCGGATGACTCAAATTCATTATCGTGTTTGAACACGAACGAAATTTAATGGATGAGGGAAAATGCGAAAGTATATTATGCTAAATTTAACTATCCACATTTTAGTGTTAAGATTTATCGCGTTTTGGCTTGGGAATAATTCGATTCCATGTTTCAAATGAGAAATTCATGTGGACCGTCCACTCAACGGTTGATTAAATACGAACCATGGATTTGTTTAAATGCCAAGATAAGAACTATATGTGTTCACTCTCAAGAACATGACAAATTCATATGGAATATGAAGTTGTGATGGGTTAAAATGATAACCGGGATAACACTTGGTTATAGGGGGTGGTCGCTTGGTAAACAGAAGAAGGGGTTTTTACTTTGTTGTTGTTGGATAGTTGGTTTCCATTGATGTCAACCCTTGGAGAGTGATCTTGGAGATTGATGTCAACCCTTGGAGAGGTCCAGAGATGTTGGACAGTTCATTGAAACTTGTATGATATATATTGATGGTGAGTTAGTTGGGTACATTTGATGTAGTCTACATGTATCCCTAAAGGTGTGGTTATGGGAAATGAAGTTGATTAAGAAATATGTACATGAAGGATAGTTAAATTGCAGGTAATACTATCATGGATGGATAGTACATTTCCTTTTGTTTTCGATGATATGTGGAACGCCGCGTGGTTCCTCACGGTTAGGGAGATATGGCCTTGTAAAGTTGGAAGCCCCAAAGAGTTGTCAAGAAGCCCCTAGTTGGTTACAAGTCTGAGTCAAAGGGTAAAGCGGTTGCAACAAGAAAGCCCTAAAGTAAGGAGAGAGGTTACTATGAAAAGTATATAAACAAATCAAGGAGTCTCTCATAAGGACAACCACACACTTACAATTGAATATCTATCTTGTGAATATCTATCTATCTTCTGAGGTATCTGTGAGTTACAGGTCACAAGGGTGCGGATGTACGTGGGATGCAGTGGAGGAAAGCACAGATATCTACGTGTAGTAGTAAAGGAAGTCATATATCTTTGAAAATCTTGTGAAAGGGTGAGATGATATGTTGGTACATGGTTGCTAATGACCGTGGAAGAAGTTATAGGTAAATTTACAATACAACAGGTCAACTATAAGATTAGAGGTACGTTTTAAGGGTTATGGTTATGGTGTTATGGTACATGCATGCTAATGATAGTATGTGATATGATACACCTTGATGATGTTATGGTACATTGATTAGAAGCATTATTATCTATCTTGGTTTATGGTTTGGTTACATGTTATGGTGCATACTCGAGGCTTGGTATACTGTGTTATGAGGTTTCATATTGGTGATATTGAGGAGCATGCTTGAGGCATGTGCTTGTGAAATTTGGTTTATGACTTGAGGAAAATCATCGGATGCATGGTATATGTTGGTTGAGGTCTACTTGTTGAGATACATTGTTGGTGCATTTCTTGGTTTATTCGTATACTGTGTATGACATGATATGGTATATGATTAGTACATGGTATGGTATTGATGTACATGGTTGATGTGCATGGTTGGAACATGGAATGGTATAAGTGTTGATGATACATGTATGGTTCATGGTTGATGCTCTTGTTATGGTACATGGTTGATGGTACATGTTGTGGCACAGGTTGATGCATAGTTGATGCATGATACATGTTGGTACTTGGTTGAGACACATATATTGTGATGGTATGTTGGTGATCTTGGTAGAGGCATGTGTTGGTGATGTTGGACATCTAGTTGAGAGGTGTCCTTGGTGTATGATCCATGTGAGGATCCGGTTGAGTATCAATGACAATGACAGGTTGGAAAGGTTGATTAGTGACAGGTTGGACTGGTTGATGTGATCGGTTGGACAGGTTGATCAATGATAGGTTGGACTGGTTGATGTGACATGTTGGACAGGTTGATAAGTGACATGTTGGACTGGTTGATGTGATATGTTGGATATGTTGATGTGACAGGTTGGATGCAGTGACAAGTTGATAGGTTACAAGTTGATGTGATAGTGGAAGTGACAGTGGAAGTGATTGTGGTAGTGACAATTGGTCTACACTTATATTTCAAGGTAGAAATACGGGGCAAGAAAGTGGGGTTGTAGCCTCCTTCCGGTTGGAGCTGAAGAATCAGAGAGTCGGATATTCCTTCAGGTCGGATCCTGAGAATCAGGGGGTTGTAGCCTCCTTCTGGTTGGAGCTAGAGAATTCAAGGAGTTGTAACTTCCTTCAGGTTGGATCCTGTAATTAGGGGGTTGTAGCCTCCTTCCAGTTGCAGTTGGAGAATTGGGAAGTTGGTTCATCCTATGAATGAATTCTTGATATATATAAGAAGCATTATGTGGTTTTCTCCCATTTGGGTTTCCACGTAAATATTGGTGTACTGTGGTTTGATGTGATGTTGATTTGATGTTGTTTATATGCTTATGATATATATAAATATATATTGAATGCAATGATACATTGATGATAAACTGTTGAACATTGTTGATAAAGTGAAAGAATGTATATTGTGGTTAAAAGTGGTATAAAGTGCTCATATTGATTCACCCCCCTCTCAGTATTCCAACAATTGGTATCAAAGTAGGTTCTTTCAGGAAATAGTTTAACCACTGGAAGGTAGATCATGGAGTATAGTATGAGCGGATTAGCAATGTTCAATGGTCAGAATGGTCTGGACTATGAGATATGGAGTAGAAGAACAATTTTTTTTTTGCAAGCACAGGGATATGATATTTGGTATTCAATTGTTACATGATATAATGGTTCAAAGAAACCAAATAATGCAGCCAAGAAGGAATTGAATAAGAACAACAACATAGAAATGGATTTCATTATGGAAGGATTGCCTAATTCTGTAAAAGACAAAGTGGGAAAATGTTCATCAGCTAAAGAACTATGGGATAAGATACATAATATCTATTATTCTCCCATCATAGAGTCATAAAATGCCAAATATGATACATATGACAACTCAGATGATGAAGAATCCTACAGAGGTGAGTACTTTTTCTTTAACTGTGAAGAGCGCAAACATCTTGAAATTGAATGCCCTTATTTGAATATTGAAAGTAATGAGATAGAAAAACCTAGTGAAATAGAATACAATCTTGAGATTGAAAAGAAAAATAATCATGAAGCAGATTCCATTCAACGAGAAAGAGAACTTGAAGACGAGATAATCACATTGGAGGTCCAACTTGAAGAAGGAAAGCAACTATAAGAATTCATGTAGAATCATATGTTGAAGAAAGAAGAATCTTAGAACGCCAACTCCAGAGAAGTCGAGCAAACAATCATGATGTTAAAGGGCCAGCTAGAAGAAGCCAGAAAGATTGAAGAAACTCTCGAGGTCAGAAGCATAGTTTGGAAATTAAAATAGAAGCACAAAAGGAAGAAGCATAAAAGAGAGATAATATATTGACATATCATATTAAGGAAATAATTGACGACTTAAATTAGCTTGAAGAAAAATTTGGTCAAGAAGAGAGAAAACTTGAAAAGGAAACCATCTCCTTGAAGATCCAACTTGAAGAAGAAAAGAGGACGAAAGAAGTCATGAAGAGTCAGATGATGAATAAAGAAGAAGAGGTTGAGAAGCTTGAAGAATAAGTTGTCACATTGAGATTCAAAGTTGTCAAGCTCAACACGAATATTGAAGAGAGAGAAACACCCACATCATTCATAGAGAATGTTGAATAGAATCCCTCCTAGTTTCTAGAAAAGAAGAATCAAGAAAAGAGTAAGATTTATGCGGAAGTACTCAAAGGAAGGAATCATGGTCAACAAGAATCAAAGAAGAATGAGTATAATAGAGATACATCTTCAATGAGGCCTACCACATTCAGGCAACAAAGAAGCTTCAACCATAATGAATGAATACATATAAGAGAAGATCATGACCAACCAAGGAAAGAATTCAGAAGGACTACACCACAAAGAAGATCATTCACTCCCAAGGGTGTAAATTTATTTTATGGTCATTGTTTTTATTGTACCAACTTTGGACATAAGGTTGCAGATTGCAGGGCTTATGGAAGAAATGTTCAAGAAAGAAATGCTTATGTGGCCCCAGATAACATTGAATGTTACAAATTCCATAACTATGGACACATATCTCGTGATTGTATAAGCATGATCAATACTTCTATGAAAGAGAACATCGATATTAGATACAAGAAAGCATGGAAAATAAAACAAGAACAAGTAAATGAAGAACAAATGAAGGAAGGACACCCAAAAGTCATACTTTCAAGATTGGCAATAGTACGAGATCAAGAAAAATCTACAGGAAATGTCAGATACATGAATATTAGGAGAATAAACAGAAAACAAGAAGAATAGGTGAATAAAGACCAGGTCCCAGAGATCGCAGGTTTTGCAGTAGTACAAGAAAGAAAAGAAGAAAAAGTGAATAAATAAAAGACACCCAAAATTCATACTTTCAGGATAGGCAATAGTACAGGATCAACAAAAATCTACAGGCGACGTCAGATACAAGAAGATTTGGAAAATAAGTGAAGAACAAGCAGAACATGTAAATGAAGAATAGGTCCAAGAAATCAAACTTACAATATTTGCAGCAACACAATATCGTGATGAATTTACAGGAAAAGAGGAAAGTGTCAGAATTAAGGTAGAGTATAAAGAAGAAGATGCCATAACTCAGGATGATGAAAGAATTGAGAAAGAGAATGAAGAGGAAGATGTCTCCACAGATGAAGAAGAAGATTACTCTTCATCAGAGCGGATATTGTTTTGAGCCATCCGGCTTGGAGACTGCCAACAAATATGAATATTGAATAGGGGGAGTCAGTGCAATAGCTACTATAGATCAAAGAACAATCCTTTGAGCAGGTTGAAGTATCTGCAGAGACAAATTCAGTGCAGTAAGATAGAAAAAGTACATAATGACAAATTGATCGATTGAGGAAGAAGTGTTCCCACACATATGTCATTTGGTAGACATAAGTTTATGATTGTATTTCACGTATGTATTCAAGAAAGAATATATTCAGTACAGGTTGTTCTAGACATGTAGAGTTTGGTTTACAGATAGAGAAGACCAATGGACACATTTGATATGTAATGGTCAATTGTAGCAAATTCGAGAGAAGTCTTCAGAATAGTACAATGACATATGGATCAACATTGTGGACAATTTAGTAGCATAGTTATGGACAATTTGTGACACATGGAAATACATGGATTCGTGAGATGCTTACAAGTGTATTTATAATTGGAATTAGTTGGAATCTGTTGGTCACGAGAAGGCAATCAATTAAAGGCACAACAGAACGAGGAAAGAGAAACCGTCAGCAAAGGCTATATCATCAAAAGGACATTGTTGAACAGTATGGTCAAGTGAACATGACAAGTAAATGAAGCAATAAAATTTTGAATGATTTATATATATGTCATTCAAATTCAAGAGGAAGAACCAATAAGATAATAAAAAAAACTAGAAGAGAGGGAAGGAAACATATACATGTATCCCTACAATGATATACATCTTACAGAAAAGTCAAGGGAAGAAAATACAGTAGAGAGAGAGAAAAAAATATTAGTAGAATGTATACATGGAGACATACCCACAAGGGGAGCTATTCTTTTACCCATGATTGATTATATTAGGTAGAGTGACATGAGGAGACATATTGATCGGTGTATTTTCCCTTTTTGGTCAAAGAGGGAGAGAAATAACAAAGGCATGAAGACATGGGGAGCATCCCTAAGGAGAGATACCCTTTTCCATTGATGTCAAAGGGGGAGAGATAGAAACATTAATGAGGAGAGATGATCATAAGGGGAGCATGAGCATGAGTGTTTTCATGT
>ML783306.1:537540-576803 GCA_009831015.1 Picea engelmannii | reverse complement strand
TCTATTTACTCAATTACCATTACATATTCAAGTTAATTACCATTACATATTCAAGTTAGTACAATGTTGCTTCTTCATTCAACTTACCACATATGGAGTTCATCAATTAAACCTCGTTTGAAGCTTTTGAATGATAACCCTTGTTCACATTTTTCACTAGATTGTGTAACATCTTACATTCAATTTGTTGCACAAGTGTGCCCATAATAATTGCTACCCTCCATTCTGTTTATTATCATGAATCTTTATATTGACCATGTAAATTAATACCCTCTTTATTTGAAAAAATAAATTAAAAATAAAATAAGATCAAACAAAAAAATTCATATTGATTTCAATGACTTTTTTCATGTTATCTTAAAAAAATATATACAAGAATCTTAAAATAATAATTCAATTGAATCTTATGAGAAATAGAAAAGACAAGAATCTTAAAATAATAATTCAATTGAATCTTATGAGAAATAGAAAAGAGTATACTTTTAAATCAAATAATTTTTTTTATAAATAAATTGAAAAAATAAAATAAAATAATATTGAATAATAAATTATTAAATTATGTAAAAAGTTTAAAGTAGAAAAACTTAAAATAGCAACTTAAAATTTTATTATAATAAAATAAGAATAATATTAAAACATAAATATATAAAATAATCAATATAACAACTTAAAAAATTATTATAATAAAATAAGAATAAGATTAAAACATAAATATATAGAATAATCAATGTATTCCTCATGGTATGAGGTTAAATTGTAATTTATTTGATTTATGTATGAGATTAGGATCAAATGCTATTTCCTGGATGGGGTGTTAGTGGAGCACACACGTCGAGAGGAGTAGTTAGGAGAGATCCTCCGTGGTGCGGGTCACGTGACAACCGCGTGCCACTCCCTCCCATCGGTCTCATGCCATTAAGTTCAGCTCGCTCGAAGCAGGGCGCCATTACTCTCAGTGCGCCTTGCTCTGCCTTCCCATCCTCTCGACGGACCAACAACTTCATTCGACCTTTACTTTACGTGTGCGATTATTTATGGCACTTCACTAGCTCCCTGACCTAATTGAATTGCTTCAGCAGCTCTGAATGGCTCATTCCTTCCTGTTTGTTTTTCTCAGAGCTCGACCTCCTGCCCAACCTTTCCCTGCTCTGCTATTGTCCTTTCCCGGTCTATTCCTGGCTCACTTTCGCTCTCCAAGTGTCTCGGAGATGCCCAGGCTATGAGGGAAGTCTAAATGCGGGTCGACTTGGCAACCAAACCAACCCCGCTTGGTCCTCCGTCCCCCGCCTGCTCCCTCCCTCTTATCCTCATCCTCGTCGACCACCTCGTCATCCTCCCTGGCACAGTCGAACCAAACTCCTGCTTCTCTCCCGCCCCTCTCCGCGTCCCTTGCCAACAAAATAGAGGGGTTGGACTGCTCAGTGGCCTCATTGGATTACAACCCGAGACCTTCATGCAATTCGACCTCGATTTCACACCCAGGCCCTTTGGCTCCTCCCAACTCTTCGGCCTCCTAGTCGCTACAAGCCCAACCTCTCGACGTTTGTTATCAAATGGATGGTCCCGAAGCCAGTCAAAACTCACGCCAACAACCCCACTCTCGAGTCGACTCCAACCCAGATCCAGAATGCGATTGGAAAACAGGCCTTGCACTGTTGTAGGCCCTTGTATTCAACATGCGTCGGGATATGGATGACCTCCGGTTCCGCTTGGAGACCTTGGACGACAAAGCCTCTCAACTCCTGCAATTGCTCTCCGCAATGCAGGGTGATCCTCACCTCCCAACAGAGGCAACCCAAGCAACAACAACCTAAGCAACAACAAATTTGGCACCAGTGTTGGCACCACCAGAAACTTTGGTCCACATCGAGCGAGACCATGAGGAGCAGGGGCTTCCATCCTGGCTGGAGGATGCCCAGAATGAGGAGGTCTAGAAGGATGATGTCCAGAAGGATAAGAACGTGTCACCACAGCTGGAGGACACCATGCAACTGGATGAGACACCAATCGAGGAGGAGTCGCTTCCCCCCGGAGACCCGACATTCGACACCTTCTTCTTGGCCGCGTGGCCGCACTACAACCCATACCGATGATTTGTTTGACGCTTTGTTTTGTGCATGGCCACCTTTTGGCTTTGTTTTGATTTGTCTATGGTTATTATGGTGATGTCTACACTCTGCACAGTTGTAACGACCGTCGTTAGGGGCCAAAATTTTGAACTCTATTTACGTCAGTAGTAGTCTAAGACTTCAGTTATGAAGCGGTTTGGCTGGCTGAGCTGGTTTCCCCCCAGGGCAACTCAGTGTTTACAACTTGAAACCATGGAAGTTATGTGTACTCTTAGATTTTGACATAATTTTATACAAATCTTACTTATAAAGAAAGAAAAAGAAAAAGGTCAAATGTTATTAATAAGCATATGACTCCATTGGAGTTAACCTTAGTGATGGCCAGAAGGGTTGACTTTCTTGCAAATATTATTTAATACTAAAATCATCTTTTGATCTTGGAGGAGTGAGATCTTAAGTTATTTTTTATTGGATAGGAGTTCATCTTCATCTTTCTTGAACATACGGAAAGAGGTTAACAACCCAAGACCCAAATGCATATGGAAGGGGTGAAAGGCTTTCCCCTTATTGACCACAAGCTAGTTATTTCAAGTGGCTTGGTTTCCTTGAATAATGATAATGGATCAATCCACATTCATAAATAGCAATAAGTGATAGTTATTGGCATTTTCAATTAACAACTAAATTATGATAGATTTTGCCATTTAAATTTTTTTTTATAATAAATAAAATAATATACAAAATTAATAGAAGAAAAAAAATAATATATAAAAAGAAAATAGCAAAGAAGATATAAATTCCCTTAATAATAAAATATTATATAATAAAGAAACATAAAAAAATATGAAATACAAAAACTCAGGTAAATGTATAAAATAACAAGATGAAAATGGTATGTAAATCAAGTTGAAACTTTCAATGTTTTGAGTGGACACTCCACCCATAAACACATTAAATTATAATAATGATAGAAAAGAATGTCATAAAAAAAAAGTTAAGAAATAACATTTGGTAAAAGCCAATAAAATATTATACAATCTATAAAATTAAAATTAAAATATGAATATTAAAACAAATGAATAAAATATTGATCCGTGAAGATGAGAATATAATAAATACCAGCAAACTAAACTCCTAGAAATAATAGTGCTTGAAGATTAAAGAAAAGTATATCATTAGTGTCAAATATAAAAATTAAATTATGAAACAAAAACTAACCATAAATGCCCAATGAAATAATTTGAAATGATAAATAAAACACATAAAAATATTAAAATATAAGATTACAAAATAAATAAATAAGAAAAAATAGATTAAGATAAAAAAAGGAAAGGAATAGAAATAAAATGAAATACACATATTAAAAAAAGATAAAGGAGACTTTCATGTAAAAATTGATAAAGGAAAGGAAGAAATAAAAAGGGAAGAGTGCACAAGTTTTTCAAGATCACCATAGTTTTGTTGAGTTAAGAGGTTAGGAAGGTTAGTAGTGTGACAAATATTTTGAAAATGAGATCTAATCTAGGTATAGGTTGGACAATCTAAGAGAACGTGTTTTTCATCTTCAACCTTCTTAGTGTCACAAAGGTGACACACTCTTTCATCCCATGGCGTTTTAGGAACTGACCAATGCCCAGTTTCACTATGGAGTTCATGAGAATTTGTTCTTATCTTAGCAGTGCTTATTTTTTTCTTTACACTTATCAAAACAAATAGATAATTTTGATCTTCTAGATTATGGTTGATTACATCCTTATAATACCTTAATTTTCTTTCTTCCTCTAAGTCTTTCACACCACATTTCTCCATAAATTTTGATTGGATGATATTTTTAATAGTATCTTTATTCTGCAAAATGGTATCTTCCATGATTCCCCAATAGTTTAGCCAAGACCAGACATCTTTATGCCATCCTCGCTTGAGTCGATGGTGGTTATGACTCGATTTTGAAGTAATTTTAGGAAGCCTCTTGTCTTCCATGTTGTTTAACTTGTTCTTATACATTAGGTATATAGTCATAGACGTTCTCTTAATGGGGGAGAGGCTTGTTTCTGAGAGGAGGATGAGATATGGTGTATTTCCTTTAATTTTGAGATTATAGGTTATAAAATTCTTTTGTATTTGCTCTATCTTTCTCCAGGATTCATGAGAGAGACTACAACCCCAGACTTCACATCCATAAAGAATAACATGTGTAACAAGAGTCTCAAAGAGGATTTTCTTCTTATCCCAACTCCAAAGATTGACTTATTTACAATTGTTTTCAAGCCCACAATAAGCTTTCAATCCCCCATTAATCATTTTCTCAATGCTATAATTTCAGTTGAGCTTGTGGTGAATATAAATTCCAAGATATTTGTATGAAGTCGCTTCCTCCAAGTTGTTGTTTCCATATACGAAGGTATCATAAGTGATCTTATTGGATTTAATAATCATGACCTTAGTCTTATCAATATTAACAGTCATACCCATATTGGAGAAGATTTCCTTGAGGATTCTTAGTTAGTTTTCAAGATAATGGGGACTCCTTGCCATAAGAAAAATATCATCGGCATAAAGAATAATATTGATGACTATACCAGTGAGAGTAGGGCCGACACAACTTGGTTTTTCCAAGCAATCTTCTAACTTGTCAATGTATATGCCAAAAAGGGTAGGGGACAAGGGACAACCTTGTTTGACTCCAATATTGTAGTTAATATCTTTCGACCAGCCCTTAGTATTTTTAAACTTTGCAATAACATTCTCATACATCCTTATTGCAACAACCCTCAACTCGAGAGGCACTTTTATCTCTTCCAACCTATTCCAAAGGTTTTTCCTAGGAACCATGTCAAAAGCTTTTCTAAAGTTAACAAAACAACAAAAAGTGTTGGTTTTAGTATTGCAGAACTCCTCTACAATGATTCTAAAGATAACAAAATGGTCCACAGTTGAATGATATCTCCTAAACCTGACCCGACCTTTAGCTCTTTTACCGTGACTTTCTAGCCAAAGGATAATCTTATTTTCCAAAATAATTCCATAAAGCTTGGCTAAAATCGAGCTAATCATAATGGTCCTATAATTAGAGGGAATGTTTCTATCCCCATTTTTAAAAATATGAACAATGAGGTTTTGTGTCCAGGGTTTAGGGAATCCCTGCTTGACTGCTAAATTGAAGAGCTTGTGTATGCGAGGGATAAGGATAGACCCTTCGATTTTAAAAATTTCATCTTGGTAGCCTTCAATGTCCTTATCTTTCCCTTTTGCAAGGCACTTAACCTCAAACTCTATGTCATCTAAAGAAAAAACTTCATCCTCTATAGGGAAAATATGAATGGTGTCCATGGCATTAGCGAACTCGTAAATACTTTTAAGGTGGGAATTCCAGTCCCTTAAGGGAATCATATTATTTTCTTTAGTATCGCGGTTTAGAATTTGGATCTAGAACTTCTTAGGATCCAACTTAGATACTTGTGAAAGCTCCTCTTGCCTTTTATTGATATAGTGTCTTTTTTCTTTTTAATTAGGGATTTATACATATTGATCTTATTGAGTTTTAAGGACTCATTAGAAGCATCGCTAATGACTTTCCTAGCAATTTTACATTCTTTATCATACCAAGGGTTGGTCGTTCTATTATTCTTTTTACAAGACACCTCTAAAGAGAACTTGCTAATATAAGTGAAAAGGATAGTTGTAAAATTATGCTAGAGTTCTTCAATGTTGTCCTTATAAGTTAGGAGATTTAATTTACTATTTAAATCCTTTAAGAAAATGTTAACTTTACTTTTGTCAAAGCCTAATTTTCTTTGATGATCATAATTCTCTTCAATGACCCTCGTGTGTATGGCAAAATTTAGAATTAGGGTTAAAGGTTTAAGTTGTTATTTGATTGGAAACAAATATATCATATATCACATAATCTAAGACACTACTACCTAGCCCATGAATATATAAAAAATTAATAAAAAAATATTAATTTCTATTATTATTGTTCAATTTTAATAAAGTTTTATATTTTATTATTATTATTAAAATTTAAAATTTAACTTATAAAACTTAAACTTTTTACACATATTTATAAAAATGAAAAATAATATTTAACATGATGATGATGATGATGATGATGATGATGATGATGATGATGATGATGATGATGATGATGATGATGATGATGAACGTCCACTAAAGAGGGCAAATGATTACTTGTGATTTTTTAGAGTGTGTGACAAAGGTGACACTCTTTCATCCCATGGTTTTAGGAATTGACCAACTCCCAGTTTCACTATGGAGCTAGTGAGAATTTGTTCTTATCTTAGCAATGTTTATTTTTTTCTTTACACTTGGCAAAACAGATAGATAATTTTGATCTTCTAGATTAGGGTTGATTACATCTTTATAATACCTTAATTTTGTTTTTTCCTCTAACTTTTTATCACACCACATTTTTTCCTTAAATTTTGATTTGTTTTTTTTCAATAGTATCTTTATTTTGCAAAATGATTTCTTCACCTTAAAATAATTGATGAAAAAAATATTAAAAATAAATATATTAAAAATATCATTTAATTTATTTGTTTTTTAAAACAAAGCATTATTAAAAAAAAATTTCAAAAAAAATTAAAAAAAAATCTTATAGATATCTAAATATGAATATTAAACTTATAAAAATGAAAAACAATATTTAACATGTAATCACAATAAAATAAATAAAATAATTGATGGAAAAAATATTAAAAACAAATATATAAAAAATATCATTAAAAAAAATAAAATTGTTTTAAAACAAAACATTATTAATTTTTTTTTATTTCAAAGTAAATTTTAAGAAAATATTATAGATATCTAAATATGAATAGTAAACTGCTTACTTTATTAATTAATTATGAAAACACGAATAAAAAATGTCTAACATAGAGAGCAACATGGACTAGAGAAATGGTAATCAATGAAAAAGGGACTTCCATATCATATTGTACTTAATCCATTAGCTCAGGGTATATAAGTTATGAAGAAGTTTTTTTTAAATATTATAATTTAAATGAGAATGATTTAGAAAAATGAAATTTTACAAGATAAAAATGTTAATTGAATTTAGTATAAACCAACATAGATCTATTTTAATTTCGTTTTTTTAAATGTTTTCAAAGAAATCAAAACTCTCAAGATGCAAACCATTTCTTTTAAAATATACAATTTTCATTCACTAACATAATAATTATAAATACCAAAATTTTAATTAAATTTAGTTTAAGTAATTATGAAATAAAATACTATTTTTCCTATTAAATTCTATGTAATTCTATTCTCATAAGTATATATGAGCGACTACAAAGGCGAGTTGTTCACACCTTTCTGGGAGTGTTTTTTTTTTTTTTTATTAGCATATTTGTTTCCATTAATTGTGGGTGATGGGTTCTTGTCCTTTTGGACGGGGTTTTTTCAGTCTCTTTTGTCATCTTCCTCCTTGGCAAGTAGAGGTTTGGGCTAGAGCTTTGAGGTTTTCAATGAGAGTTTGCGGTGTTTTTGGTAAACACTTTGAGGTTTTTTGGAAGCTTGGGGCAAGTGACAACTGGTTATTTTGAATCTAGTTTTACATTGATGATTTACATCTCTAATGACCTTGTGATTCTCTTGAGTGTGCTAAAATATGTTTTTAGAGCATGATCTATGAACTAAAATTGCTTTGAGCATACTTTATCAAGAAAACAAATTATATATCAATATAATGAATAATTTTCTATTGAAAAATATTATAAGAAACTCATAATAAATATATGATAATGACTAACCTTTACATATATGCACTAACAAATAATAAAGTTAAAAACGAATCTTGGAGAATAGTTGTTTTGTTCTTTATGAACGGTTGCATTTAAGGGCACCAAGTTAAAAACGAATCGAGAATATGAATATATATATATTTCATGCACGCGTTGTAGAAACCTAATTTCAAATTTGAAGATACACAGAATATCAAATTTTCAAATTAGGGCCTGCTCTGTCCAGAGGAGCAGCATGGAATCCAGAGTCTCGGACACGGCTTTCGATTTCGAAGAAGAGTTGGAGGGCAAGGAGAATTCGAGGCACGATTACGAACGCAATATGAGGCCCAAAAACTACAAACAGATTGTATGCTGGCGGTGGTTAGAGAACCTGTGCACCAGGGGCGATGCTTCATGCAATTTCCTCCACCAGTACGTCCAATCTCGGATGCCCATCTGCCGCCATTTTGCCAAATATGGAGAATGCATCAATCGTCCTTACTGCGTCTACAAGCACGGAATCGAAGATGCCAAGGAGTGTTTTATGTATAATATTATCATCGTTTTTACAGATTTGTGATTCCACTGTGAATGAAATCAATAGTTATTTGAGAAGTAATCTGTTGGTTGCAGGTTTAACTCTGGGTTTTGTCCAAATGGGCCTTATTGCCGATACAAGCATAAGAAGGTCGCCGGTCCACCTACCCCTGTGGAGCAAGTTTTTGAGAATCTTAAACAGGCCGAGGTCAGCAAAACTAATTTCAGAGAAATCAATCCTCTCAGACCCCATCAATGCAGGAAAAGGAAATATGATAATGAAGGGGAAGAAGCAGAATTCCATCAAAGTAATCAAGGATTGACTAGTATTCATTCCAGGCTTCCACAAGGCACTTCAAGGTCTGTAGATTCTCGAGTACAACTCAGTTATCATTTTGCAACTTTGATTCGTCTTTGTTGTTGCCGAGCCTGAGATTATTGAATATCACATATCTCCATTGTTCTTCATTCCCGCAATCCAGATATTTTATTGTGAAGAGCAACAATATTGAAAATCTGAGGCTCTCGGCCGAACGAGGAATGTGGGCAACGCTGCCCAGAAATGAGGAAATTCTTAACCAAGCCTTCCATACATGTGATAATGTTATTCTAATTTTTTCTGTCAATCAAACTCATCATTTTCAGGTGTGTAATTAATACCATATTTCTTCACTGTGCTTCTCCTATTTTCTCAAATTTCTTCATTCCAGTTGATATAATACTGTTGGGTTTTGAATGGAGTGCTGGTTAAACTTAGGGATTTGCCAAAATGACGTGTGAAATCGGTGCTATGCATGGAAATTGGTCATGGAGCAATGGATCTAGAGGGCTTAAACATTTTGGCCGAAACTTCGCGCTTGAATGGTTAAAGGTACTAACCATCTGCACCACCAATAAGTTCTCCTGATTATATTTGAAGAACCTGAGCTATATATATACCAAAATATGGTTCTCAGAATTTTATATCACTGTCTCTTTTTTTCCTCGTTATTTTTGTAGTTTGGCGAGTTGCCATTTCAAAAGGCTCAGCATTTAAGGAATCCATACAATTATAACTTACCCGTGCAGGTATTTACTTGTTCTGGTCTATCAGTCTGTCATATATATAGAAATTCCTTTCTAAATTTTAATTCTAATTGAAAAAAAAACATGGCCAACAATCAAACTTCAAATGCTTATTTAGATTAGATTCTAAATTTTAATTTTAATTGAAAAAAAAAACATGGCCAACAATCAAACTTCGAATTCTTATTTAGATTAGATTCTAAATTTTAATTCTAATCGAAAAAAAAACATGGCCAAGAATCAAACTTCAAATGCTTATTTGGATTAGATTTGAATGTTGTTATAGATCAGCCGAGACTGCCAAGAATTGGAAGGTTCAGTTGGAAAACAACTGGTTTCGTTAATTTTTCATGAGCAAGACAGTGAACTTGCTAAACATTGTAAAATGACCACTAGTACTTGTATGGTGAAACTGGTAGTTAGCCAATCTCAAAACACTATGGTCGAAAAGAATCTGCCACCTTTGTGACACTAAGAAAATTGTAGATAAAAAACACTTTGCCCTAGAGTGATATTGGAAAACTTCTCTTAATGCTTTTCAAGTATACAAATAACATTTTAAAGAAATCAAAGTAATCTCTTACTTTTCTAAAGATAAGAAAAAAGTTAACCATCATCATTGTTATTATAAATAAATAAACTTTCAATAAAAATCTATACTAACATATAGATTTTCCAATTTGTTATAGTAAACAAAAATCTTAAAATACCTCCTAAATTTATAATGGAAAGATAATAATTAAAAATCATGTCAAATAAAATTTGTTATATTCAAATTTTTGATATCAAATGATAATTACAATTATTATAAATACAATTTGAATTTAATAAAAAAAATTAATTTATATTCCATTGTAGAATGAAATCACATTCTTTAGGTGCTCAAAGGATAATATAAATATAAGCAAGTGGTGGTTTAGTATGTAACTTTTTGGATACCAAATCCTCTGGGTGTTAGGGTTTTAGGGTTTTTGTAGGTTAGGGTGTTTGAGATGTTGCAGAGGTGGACACTTCAGCCGAGAACCCTGGTAGGATACAGATCCTAGGTGGTAGATTGTCCATACTTTTGCAAATATGGTAGATTTAGTGGACTTGGCGTGGGCTGACAAGGATGAGATGTGGGCCAATGAAGACTTATTCCTCTCTGACGACACCTATCGTCTTATGTACGATTGTCTGGGACAATCGTCTCAGGATTCATATCCATTTCCTTCTCCCCTCCTTCTGTCTCGTCCATCTGAAAATAGGATCTCGTTGGCTAGTGGAGGTGGCGGTAAATCCGGGGAGGACCACGTGAAGAGCACGCGATCCTGTGGGGAAAAGTGCCCTGGCGCCTCTAGTTTGTTGGAAGGGGGAATTTCTAAACTCTGCTCTTCTCCCGGTGATAATTCTGTGGATGTCTTTGAGTGAAATCCATGTTCGCGCGGTAGAGGTGTAGGTATGAACAGATCCGTCGGGGGTTTAGCTTTTAGTCATCGAAAAAGAAAATGTTGGCAGGTGCGGGATACTAAACCTAACTGTATGCTTGGTAGTGATGTGGCTATGGACATGGTATCCATCTTAGCTACAAAGGCCCTAGTAGGTAATTTTTACTACGCCAAGATCCGTAAGGCACATTTGGATGACTGGATCCAGAAATAGTGGAAGCCCTTAGTGGGATACTGCCCTCGGTTTAGTCTCCTTTCCAATCACTGGATTGTATTTCAATTTCTGGTTGAGGGTGATTTATTGAAAATATTGGATTCTCCTTGGATCATTGGGTGAGGCATACTTATGCTCAAGCATTGGACTTTGGGATTCAACCCCTTCTTCGAATCTTTCACTAAGAGATATATTTGGATGTTGCTCCCTAATTTCCCCATAGAGTTCTGGTCTTCGAAAATCTTCCAACCTGTTGCAAATTTGGTGGGCCATTTTGTTTTTTTTTATGACCAGGTGCTCCACTGGAACAACAAGCATTTAGCTTGGGTCTTAGTTGAGGTTGACTTGGACCTGGGACTACCTGATGAAATAGAAATCTTGATAGGCGATTCCATCTTCCGCCAAGTTGTGGATTACTGGAGGGAGTTGTTTCGTTGTCACCGTTGTTGGTAGACCGGTCATTTAAAATCAAATTTCTCTTTCAAAATTCAAAGCCCGGACGCAACACCCTGCTCCCTGGATGTGCAGCGTGGAGCTTTGATTTCCCTCTCATAACACCTTTAGACAAAACATTTTGATAAGGTATATTTTCTTGGAAATATGCAAATCTTCTTCCCTTCCTTTTTCAATAAGCTCTCCATGGATGAGATTAACTATCTAAGAGGAAATGAAAGTTGGGTTCTCAATATTTTTGGTGATTTTTGGGACCTTCTAATGAATAAATTTGAAAATCCAGTAGGTTCCTCTGGGTTGGGGTTAGAGGTTTTGGGTGGCTCTTCCCCTGTCCAAACAGTCTCCACCGAGAAACTTCATATAGACTCTCCTCCCTTGGCTGCTACCTCCATTGATCCTTCTGTTGACACTCCCCCTTCCATTTTAGACCCTCTGAGTGGGAAGTGTTCTGATGTTGGTGGGACGGGTAAAGTTCATAATACGCCAGTCTCTACTGATATTATTGTGGGTCATGGGCTACTAAGAGAGAATACTATCCCTCCGATGATATCGTTTTACCACCTGAAAAAATAGTCTCCCTTAATGATGTGTTATCTTCTTCCCCCCTTCCTATCTCAAATAATTTCCAAACTCGCCCCATTGCCAGTGACAGGTCAAATGTAACTCCGAGGAAGAAACCATGCCCACGTAATAACAAGAAGGTTTATGGGCTATAGAAGGAGGGTTGCGCCTTTAGCCCCTTTGCCCCCTGTTACTCAGTCACTGTGTGATGCCATGTATTCTTCGTCAACCCTTAGATCATGTCAATCATCCTTGTATGGTTTCTAATGATCATTTTCTCCCTTAACCTTCGAGGATTTGGGGGCCCTTCTAAACTTTCTTCCCTCAATCATATTCTAGCCTTGATGAATCCATATATGATCTTTTTCCAAGAAACCTTGGTTGATTGTGAAAAGGCGAAAAAATTATTTCTACAATGTTGTTCGTTGTGGAATTGTGTAGCACTTGATCCAAATGGTCAATCAGGTGGTTTACTATTGGGATGGAACCCTTATAGCGCTGAATTGTGTGCTTATGGCACAACTGCAGGGATTTTGTTGGAAGGTAGGATCAAAGACATATCACGCAGTGTGAAATTTCTTAACTTCTATGCTCCTTATAAGGATAGAGTCTTTTTGGAAACCCCTGGAAGATTGTGGTTTTCTGAAAGAGGAAAGTTTAATTATGGGAGGTGACCTAAATTTAACTTTGTCGTCTCGGGAGGTGTGGGGCTCTCTAACTAGAGTTGACCCCTTGTCTGAATATTTCTCCAATCTGTTCAACTTTGCAGGGTTGGTGGACCTTCAACCAAGCCACTTGGCGCCCACTTGGAGAAACGATTGATCGGGTTTGGCTGGAATCTCTAAAAGACTTGATAGGTTCTTTGTGAATGAAATTTTTCTGGGTGGTTTGAAAAATACTAGATCACGGGTTGTTAATTCAACTCTATCAGATCACAATCTAATCTGTTTGCAAATTGAAGAAATTGTCCACAAACCGACCCCTCCTTTTAAGTTCAACAGTTCTTGGATGACTAATCCAGATTTTATACTTTTTGTTCGAGCCATTTGGCACTCTATGGACAGTTCGAAGGATCCTTCTCCTATAATGCTATTTGGTGCGAAGCTGGGGAAATTAAAGGAAGTGGTTATTTAGTGGAAAGTGGACAAAAAGAACAAATTACACTCTAAACTAAAGGACATTGAACAAAAGATGACAAAAGTCTTCTAGAGGTGTCCTACACAGATTTTCACACCTATAGATTTGTCCCTCCTAAGTTCTTTAAAACAAAGAAATGAAAGGATCTTGGAAATAGAAGAGGCCACCTCGAGACTAAGAAGCCGAGCAATATGGCTTAAGAAAGGGGATAGAAACACCAAATTCGTCCACAGATTTTCTACTATGCATAGAAGGAGACATAATACTATCTGGGATATTTCAGATGAAGATGGTAGCATTAAATCATCTTATAAGTGATTAGTGTGGTAGCTTACAATCATTTTAAATCTCACTATAAAGAAATCAGACATGAGGACACATTCAATCAAATCAATGTAATTAAGGGGGTTCCCAGGTTTTTTTACAGATGATGAAAGTGACAATATAGGAAAACATGTCACTCTTAAGGAAGTGGAAGAAGTGGTTAGCAGGATTCCTAGGGACAAAAGTCCTGGGCCGGATGGGTGGTCACATGAATTATTTCATTTCTTCTTTGACCTCATGGGAGGGGAATTACTAGGGGCTATAGAGGAATCTAGGGCCAAATGATATATTCATGGAGCATTGAATGCTACTTGTATTACCCTCATCCCCAAAGTGAATAAACCTATCACTTTCAATGACTACAGACCTATTGCCCTTTGTAATTTTGTTTATAAAGTCATTACAAAAATCATAGCTATCGGGATAAAGGATAAGTTGGCTTCCTGCATTTCAGCTAACAGTTCAGTTTCCTTAAGACAGACTGATTTTTTATGTTGTGGGGATAGCACAAGAATGTATGCATACTGCTAAGACAAAGAAATTGAATTCGATCATACTTAAACTGGATTTAAAGAAGGCACGTGATAAGGTGAGTTGGAATTTTCTTAGGTTAATGTTGATTTAGATTGGTTTGAAATGGGAGGTCACCCAGTGGATAATGGCATGTGTTTCTAGTGCCAACTTTGCAATCTTGGTAAATGGTTCTCCAACATTTTTTTTTAAAATTCATTAAGGGTTGACATATGGATTCCCTCTTTCACCACTTTTGTTCCTTTTGATAGTGGAAAGTCTCAGTAGACTTCTGAAGAAAGCTTGTGTGAAGGGTAAATTGCAAGGCATAAAGGTGGCCACATGAGTTATCATATCCCATTTGTTTTTTGTAGATGTTGTACTTATTATGGGTATGGGGAAGTATAAAGACTAGATTTCTTTCAAATCTCTTATCTATCTTTTGCTTGGCCTTGGGTATGGATGTTAATTGTCATAAATCATCTTTTCTTTCTCAAAATATTGATTCCCACCTGGAACAAAGGTTAAAGGAGGCTTTTAATATCCAGTTCCATAATCTGGAGGAAGGTATGAAATATCTGGGTTTCTTTATTAAACCAAATTACTACAGGGTTAGTGATTAGATGTGGTTGATCCAAAAAGTGGAGAAAAAGATTGGACATTGGACTTATCGATGGTTATCCTTGGGAGGTAGATTAGTCTTAGAAAAATATGTACTACAAAATCTTCATGTTTACTGGCTTAGTTTGGAAAAGTTCCCTTCTTTGATTATAAACAAGATTCAACAACTTATATCGGGGTTCATATGGAGGGGAGCAAAGAAATCTATTTTCCTACACTTGGCTAGTTGGAGTAAGATTGCAAAACCCAAAGCTCTAGGGGGTTGTGGTATCTGGAACCTATTTTGGTTTGCACAAGCTCTATCAGCAAAATATTGTTGGAGGGGATTGTGCGGTTTTGGAATGTGGAGTACAATCATGAGGAAAAAATATTTAAAAGGAAAATATGTGATTTCTTGGCTGCACTCAAATCATATATCTTCCCTGTGGCATCCAACATATGGAAAAACTTCTTGGGCTCTATCCCTCTAATTAAAAAGTGGTTGGCATAGTCGGTAGGGTGTGGTAAGAGGGCCATTATAGGCCTAGACCCATTCATTGTTTGCAATTCAATGTACAAAATATCAAATGCTTTAATAAATCATCTCAATGGATTACATATCTTCTCCATTGCTAAGGTTTCTGATCCATCAAATTCCTCTCCTTATGCATCTCAATCTTGGCTTAAGGCTGAAGACCTTGGACTTACAGGTGACTTAGCGTTGGAATGGTCATATTTCCATACCATGCTTCGTTGTAGTGGAATAACTTTGTCAAATGAAAATGATAGAATAATTTGGTCATGGAATAGAGCCTCAGGTTCAGTGACAATTGGTCTAGCATATGATGCTCTTGTTTATCAGAACCTTTCGGATGACCCTACTTGGTGGTATAAGGCTATTTGGAAAATTAAGATTCCTGAAAAAATTAGCATGCTTATGTGGCTTTGTCTAAAGGATTGTATCCTCACAGGTGAAAACTATAGGCGAAGGGGAGTGGTAGGCCCTTCGGTGTGTATCTTTTGTCTTAAAAATGAAGAGACTTCCTTACATTTATTCGTCCAGTGTGAATATACATAGAGAACTTGGAAAGTTATTTTCAGTATGCCGAAGATTTCGGGTATTTGGGATTGTCCATCCTTACAGGATAATCTGTTGAAATGGTTTACATCATAACCCCAATATGAGATATATTCCCTTTCTAGTTCTTTTTGGGAATCTGGAAATATAGGAACAAAATTTTATTTGAAGACTTGTCTCGAAATGATGCTCGGATTGTCACAAACATAATAATGGCAATAAAAGAACATGCAGGGAGTAGCGATG
This sequence comes from Picea engelmannii, assembly GCA_009831015.1. Classification (NCBI taxonomy): domain Eukaryota; kingdom Viridiplantae; phylum Streptophyta; class Pinopsida; order Pinales; family Pinaceae; genus Picea; species Picea engelmannii. The sequence continues at coordinate 560,832 of ML783306.1, read as the reverse complement.
GAGACAAGATGGATTATATCCTTTGCTCGATTTATTTTGACAACACTATTATCATATTCTTTAATGGTGCTACTGTTGGGGGTATGTGTGGAATTGGAGTGTTTCTCAAGTTAAACACAGATCATGTTTACAGAGCCTATTTTGTAGGAGGTGAAGGTAATAATATCAAAGAAGAGGTCTTGGGAATTTGGGGCCTCATCTTTTTTGCTAAAAGACTCTGAATAGATCATTTAATGGTTGCAGGAGATTCTAAAGTAGTTTTGGATTGGTTTGTTGATAAAACAAAGTTGGAAATTTTATCCCTCAACTCATGGAAGACAAAGATCCTAATTCTTAGAGGCCATTTCATTGGGATCAAATCCATGCATGTCCACAGGAAATTCAATTCTGAGGTAGATTCTCTTTCCAAAAAAGTTATGACTTCTCCTATAGGCTGGTTGCATTTTGAGGAATCCTACATGGGATCTATGATCAATGCAGATTGACTCTATATCTTCTAAAGTATTCCAACCTTTTATGTATTTTCCTTTTGGACAATGAAGTACAATTTGGATATTTATAATTTGAACATGTATGCAGTTGAATCCTGCTAATTTTTGTATGGAATGAAGAACTGAAAGTATATATAAGGTAGCCAAAGATCGACATCAAGGATGTTAAGAGATACAGTCTATACTTCTAGATAGACCCCAATGTAATAGAAAGTTTCTCTTGATTCAATAATGAATAACAACGAAACTGCTTTTCCTGCGTGAAAAAAAAATATAAATATAAGCAAGTGTAGGTACATACTGCACTTACAAGAGTACTTCAGTGCATATTGCACTTATAGAATTAAAATTTCATTAATAATATACATTTCCTTTATTTCCCACTATAAAATAATCCTTGATATTTCCCTTTTTTCCTTTCTTCGTTTTGACTTCTTGTTACTCCCGTTGAAGTAGGTGTCACAATAACTAACTATGAGTTGGAAGGAGTGATTACTATGAGTTGAAAGCAGTGACATCAAAGTTCCTAGAAGGAACTAGTTCCTTATGTGAATTAGGTGTGAAGTTTCATTATTTCTCTTTGTTCCACCTAAAAGGACCATTAACTACAATGACCTTCCTTGAGGTGGAAAGTCCTATATCCATTTCCTCTACTCTATCACCCGAGAAAAGAGTGAATTCCCAATCTGCACTTGTGAGTCTTAATTTACCTCATTTTAATCAATGTTAGTATTCGAACTCAATTCCTTCAAAAAATTCTATCTCTTTGGTTTTTATTTGGTTCTTTTTTTCTAGGAGGATGATCTCGAGCATGGGGGCAAGTAGTTTGTAAATGTTATGGAGGATGACATATCCTACCCTTGAACATTGTATTCTCATAATCCAATACCTGTATTTAAAATTCATCCCTTTGAGAATCATTATGTCCAAAAGACCCTTACTAAGGTCTACCTCAACACAGATGTGTGTGTATGCGCATAAACCCGCTACAACTCTCTCAAGATTTGATTCTATGTAAGTGCCCAAAGAATTCCCAATATCCTCAAAAATTGATAAATACCAAAAATGTAATAGAAAATTGGAAAGATGAACCCAAATTGGCATTCTAGTAACTAACATGGTGTTAGGATCAAATTTAGGGAACCAAAGAGTTATAAAAAGTCCCACACATTTCAAAACCATGAACCTTCCTAAAACACTTGTTGATAATTAGCATAATCATAGAACTAAACAATAAAAAATCCTTTGGAGCACAAAGATACCTCACATTTATTTGTCCAAGCTGAGTGAATCCAATGAAACAATGTTAATATAGGAGGCTAATACCCATTAAGTCTATAAATAGTCAAATATTTTTCATATAGTGAATGTATATGGGTTACTTCTAGTGTTATGATCTCCACCATCTCCACCTCTTCATCATGCTCCACTATATAAGCATTATGCATAGGAGAAGGTTTCAAAGCATTTGGATTTGCAGAGTTTTTTTTATTGCATCCTTAAAAATTGACACGGGTTTGAAGTTGAAGGCATCCCTAAACCCACCAATCATCCCCATAATCTCAAGACCAAATGGATACTTGAATATTTCCATAAGCTATTATAACAAAGGTTGGTATTCTAGTTATTTACCTTAAAAAAATAATATGTTGATGGTCCACATCAACTCCGTATAAAAAGTCTCCTTTAAATGTTCCACATAATCATTTGAATTTACCCACAAAAGTATGGTCTTCCCAATGAGATACTTCAATGACAAGATGATGTTGTTATGCTCTAATCATCTAGCTAGAATTGTGATCCTTTTTCTTATTTTTTATGAAAGAGTTTGAGAGAGCATCCTTATAAATTTGATCGGGTTAAGAACAACCAAGTAACTAGTCTCAAAGCAAGATTTGCACATGAAAGCCACTTGCTCATAGTATAGCATTTGAGTCTAGATAACACCTTCCACATCCATGAGATTTCCCTTAGATGGCTAGAGCTAAGAGACACCTCAACAAAAATCCTTGCATAGATAACAATGCTCCTCTAGAACTAGGGGCTATTTTTTATCACCTTTTCATTGTCACCAACTTTTGAAAAACCAATAATGAAGAATCATTTGGCACGAGGATGGATGAAAGCATCCCCAATCCATCCGTATAACTTGTTGTACCAACCCAATGCCTGAACATGATATCTACAACCGCAATGCTTCCTTTTTCTTGCATGAGTTTTGCCATGTACTCGGCTTCTGTAGTTGACAGTGCCACTACAACCTGTCTTTTGCTCATCCAAGGGATTGCTCCTCCAAATAGGTTAAACACATACCCACTTGTAGATCTTCTGTGATCCAAATCTCCATCCCAGACTGCATCAACAAACCCATGTATATCCAACATTCTATCCTATCCTAGTCTTCATTGATAGCATAATCCATAACGAATAATACCACACAAATACCTGAAAATCCTCTTTACTGTTGTCCAATGCTCCTTCCCTAGTTTTGACATATAACTTCTCAAAACTCCCAGTACATGTGTAATATCCAGTCTAGTACAAACCATTGCATACATCAAATTGCCAATTGCACTAGCATATGGAACACAAAACATGTCCTCTTCCTCTTCTTATGACTTGGGACATTGATCTGCAAATAACTTTACACCTACAAGAATATAGGAACCCTAACCGATTAACATTCCTACATATTAAACCTCTTCAATATTGTGTCAACATGTTTCCTCTTATTTAACCAGAGTTTCTTGTTTGCTCGATCTCTTTTAATTTCCATGCCCAAAATGAAATTTGCAGCACCAAGATCCTTCATGTAAAATTTAGAGGCCAACTAAGTTTTCACATCTTGGATAATCTCTTTGTTGTTTCCTATTAGCAACAAATTATCCACATATAAGACCAAATAAATAAGATGATCACCAACTAATTTGAAATACACATAGTGATCGACTTTGCTCCTTGTGAAGCCAAGTCCCAACATATAAGTATCAAATTCTTGATACCACGTCCTTGGTGATTGCTTTAACCCAAACAAAGACTTTTTCAGCCCTCATACCAACTCTTTCTTTCCTTTCACTACAAAGTCTTATGGTTGCTTCATGTGGATTTATTCTTTCAGATCCCCATGCAGGAATGTTGTCTTCACATCCATCTGTTCTACTTCAAAATCAAAAGCAACAACAACAGATAAAATAAATCTAATAGAAGTTGACTTGGCAACAGGAGAAAAAATTTCACCAAAGTCAATTCCCTCTACCTAGGAATAACCTTTTGCTACTAATCGAGCTTTGTATTTATGCACTTTGCCTTTTGCATTCAACCTCTTCTTAAACACCTGTTTTCTACCAATGAGATTTCTTCCAATCGAAAACTCCACTAGATCCCAAGCCTCATTCTTGTCCAAGGATGCCATTTCTTCAACCATGGCTTTTTTCCATAGTTTTCCATCCTCTGAATCCATTTCCTCCTCAACATTTCTAGGATCATCATCAATAATAAACAAAGCAAAATTTGAATGAAAATCAGGTGGAGTATATCTTTCTAGTTGCCTTCTTTCTCGAACCGATCTCCTCAAGACCGAAGTATGAGGTTCTTCTCTTCTGATTCTTGTTTTTATGTAGAGTTTGATTCATTATCCTTCAATTCAAACTCTATTTTCCTTGGTTCTTCCTCACTTGGTAGGACTTCCTGTTTGACAACATCTTTGATTTCTCTAAATACCACATCTCGACTATACACTACCTTCTTGGTTTCTGGGTTCCAAAGCTTATAACATTTTAGACCATATGTATAGCTTAATAAAGATACATTTTTCAGCCTTTTTATCCATCTTACTTTTGTTTTCCTTTGGAACGTGAACATAGGCATCACAACCAAATACCCTAAGATGTGTAAGAGAGGGTTTCCTACCAGTCCATACCTCATGTGGAATCTTGTCATCCAGTGTTGACGAGGGTGATCGATTGACTTGGTAACATGTAGTACCCACTTCCTTTGCCCAAAATTCTTGTCCTAACCTGGCACCATTGAGCATGCTCCTTGCTTTTTCCATCAGCGTCATGTTCATCCTTTTTGCAACTCCATTCTACCGAGGTGTGTATGAAGTAGTTGTCTACCTTGATATATCACACTTCTTATAAAATTCTTCAAATTCATTTCCACAAAATTCTCCACCGTTATCCATCCTCAACACCTTAAATATCTTCTCTCTATGATTCTCCACATGAGCCTTAAACTCTTTGAATTTGTCAAATACTTCAGGTTTCTTCCCAAGGAAATAAATCCATGTATTCCTCAAGAAGTCATTTACGAATGAGACATAGTACACAAATATACCTAGTGATGGAACCGACACAGGTCCAAACACATCACTATGCACCAACTGTAAAATTCCCTCTGTCCTCTTAGCACCATAGCAGAATCTTACACGATTCTACTTCTCATATAAGAAATGTTCACATAAATCAAAATCCAAAGAGAAATTGGCCATACCTTTACCATGTAGTACTCGAAGGCCCTTCTCTCTGATATTCCCCAGTCTTTGATGCCACAACATAGTCTTTTCTCCAGAGACTGTAGGATTTTTTCCTTCTTCAGCTCCAATCTCAGGAACAATGGAACTATTGCACCTGTCACTAATAGTGCTTCCTTGTAGATTATACATAGGTCCAAACCAAACTCCCTTCAGCAACACCATTTCTCCTCGAACCATCCTGCAGGTTCCCTTTTCAAACACTACTTTTACACTTACATCGTCCATCTTCCTTACAAAAATCAAATTTTTGGTCAATCTTGGGATGTTTAGAACACTAGGGAGTTTTCTAATCCTACCATCCACGAGCTTCAACTCGAATTTTCCTCGTCCTACAATTTTGGTTGTCGAGTCATCTCCTAGAAAAACATCACCTCCATCAACCTTTCATAATCGCAAAACCACTCCCTATGGGGAGTCATGTGAAAGGATACACCTGAGTCAACCAAGCATGCTTCATGATCTGCATGTGTGCTTGAAGAAGCCAAGTACACATCCCCTCCTTCGTTCGTCAAGGTTTTTTCTTTTGTAGAAAGAGCATCATCAGATCCCTTCCCTCTCTCAACACTTGTGGATCTACATTGTTTCTTGTAATGCCCTTATTTTCCACATCTCCAACATACCTTTACAAATTTTCCAAGAGATTTATATCTTCCCCTAGATTTAGATCTCCCACTTGAGGACTTAGATCTATTTCTTTCATGGGAGCGTCCTCTTGCAAATAAGGCATATGTGATCTGTCCTTCAATGTTTTTTTGCCTCATCTCCTCCAACAACAAGGATTAGACCAAATCATCGAAGCTTAATTTTGTTGCATTACTACCTATGGGTACAACCAAACTATCCCCCGAGTCTAGTAAAGAGCACAATAAACTAATACACTTATCTTCATCAGAAATCTTAATATCAATAGACAATAATTGACTTACCATAGTATTGAAGGCATTCATATGCTCTGTCACCGAGTCTCCATCTTTCATCCTCAAGTTGTACAGCTTCTTTCGTAGGAAAAAATTGTTTACTAAGGACTTAGACTAATAAAAATCCCCTAACTTATCCCATAATGCCTTGGTTGTAGCTTCCCCTGACACATTCAATAATACTAAATCTAAGAGACACAACTAGATTGTGTTCTTTGACTTTTAATCCAACTTTTCCCAATCTTATGCTGACATTCTTGTAGGTGCAGTACCTGGATCCACAACAATCCATTGATCTTTGTCCACCAATATATCTTCCATCTTGAGCTTCCACAACTCAAAACTTTGCCCATTAAATTTCTCGATCTCTATTTTTGAACTACTTGCCATTTCTTTTCACCGCAAGAATCAATACCACAGAGCTCCCACTGTAACAAGGTTTATCACAGACCTGAGCCAAACCCTTGACCACAAAGGAGTCCCCATGAAGCCAATAACTGCTTTGATACCAAATGTAGGTTTTAACCTTTTACAATTAATTACTACAAATAGATTCTTAATAAAAATAGAAAAGATATAATAACACACATTACACAAATATTTTACCTTGGAAACCTAAATCGGGATAACCAACAACATGTTTAGAGCTGCACCTCTAATCCTTTATTCATCATACATTTTCATTATTTACAATACAATATAGATATAGGATCCTGTGGCATCCAAAACCCCTAATACATTGACCCAGATTAGTCAACAACCCTAATTCGTTAATAAGAATGAGAAAACCATTGGCGAAAACCATGTGCTAAAAAACTACTAAAAACGAATGCAAAAACTGCCCAAAAACAAAATTGGGGGCTCCCGCCCCCCTGTGACCCCCCTCGTGCGCCCAACACAACGCAAACATTGGGTTTGGTCGTGCAAAGAATATAATACATACCCAACATATTTTTCATCGCATTTTCATTGTCACTGACTTTTGAAAAACCAACAATGAATAATCCTTTAGCACAAGGATGGATGAAAGTATCCCCAAGCAAATTCCATGATCTTGAGATCCAAGGGTGTAGCCAGTCAACGTTGGCAAAAACTTATTAAAGTTTCCAATCAACCCATGGGAGCTGAGATGATCTTCTATGGGGTTGAATACTAGAAGGTTGAGCTTGGAAATTGGAACCCTAAATTCCTTTTACTCATGAGGGCATCCCTACACTTGTAAAGAGATATGAAGACCTACAACAATGCCTCTAAACATGGGAATGTCAACCTCATTTTGACAGGAAGGGTGGTCCCATGATTAGTTGGAGATTACCCTTTCAAGGGTTGGGTAGCACATGCATTTCAACCCTGGATTGGGAGAGATGAGGCAACATAGTCCCTCCATCCCCCCACCCCCCCCATTTGTGGGGAAAGTGGCAAGTTTAAGGAACCTATCCCCAAATGGCTAAAATAGATCTCTAGAGGAGGAACATTAGCCTTTTTATTGTTGCAAGGATGGAGAGATGAATTGTTGAATAATTGTTTCTTATTTTCAAAGATATCAATACTACAACAAGGTGCAGTATTAAATGTGTGGGATGATTGCAAAGAGCATTGGTAAATTGTAGAAGGGGAACCACAACCATGGTGACAAGGGGAAAATCTTAGCCACTTTTGGAGCACTACAAAGTGATCACATCCACTCCTTTTCATAGAATTTGAAGATTTGGTATATTGTCATTTGTAATTATTGTTCATTTATTTCCACACCTTTTTTTTTTGTATTCAAACCCTATTTTTTGGTTGGACAATATTTTCTTTGCATGTAAGTTACCTTTTAGCTAAGAGTCATAACTAAGAATATATATTATGTCATGGTTACCAAGGACTTGCACTTGGGTGCATTCTCTTGGAAGACCATGTCGGCATGAGGAACAAGCATGCCAAGTTTTGAAGTTGGCATCACTATAATCATTTCAACTTGTCTTGACCATAACCCAATGGATTTCAATTCAATTCAATATTATGATAACACGAGATGAGAATGATTTTAGCACCAAGTTTGCAACTTGTGAGAGTGATTTTTTTTTGTTTCAAACTATGCTTCCATTTATCACGATGAGGCTAACAAGCCCATATTTAGCATTGGAGGGGAAAACATTAGCATCATCCAAACTTGTTGTTTTTCAATGAAGTAGTGGTGAGTGGGATATCTATTTCTACAAATTTTCCCAAGATTCACACCTATACCCAACCCTTGTAGAGTGAACGGGTGCACTTCCACAATCACAAGCACAAGCATAAGCATGCCACTTAAATAGACTTGAACCCTGGTGGGGGCTATATTAGCTCCCCACTTTTATCAATTCAATAAGCCACCATCAATTGTGAGAGATTTTCTTATCCTAATTAAAACTTCACATCATAATTATGGCAAAGGTAATAAGCCTTAGGATAACCACCATGCATATACTTCTATATTTTTAGAGTCTGCATTAACCACAATCTTGCAAAATCCCTCATAACAACTTGTCAGATAACCTTCACAATTTTTGTATGAAGTATTAGTGATCCAAAATCTTTGCTAATCTAAAAATGGAGTTTGGAGGGTTGTCACAAATTGATGCCAAACAATCCTCTCCATTCCTTATTGCATTGAGAAAGCGCATTTTATGTACAATATGGTGTAAAAGTATCACAAGTGAGTGTAACACTAACATTACATTAACTTTTCATGTGTGTGTGTGTGTGTCATCTTAAATCCATCTTAACCTCAATTTATCAAGCCGAGAAAGATCAAATTGCTCGAAATGCAAACTTTTCCTCAATTTTCTTCACCATAAAAAAGATTATAATGTAAAATCTTTGATCCCTCTTAACTTAATAAATTCAAAGTAAATGGTGTAACAAGAATCCCATGTAATATATATGGAGGGAGAGTTGTAACCCTAGCATTGAATGGCTTTGGGAACCTATGTCGCATGATCATCTCGGTGGTCATTGACTGGCACATATAGACTGGATGTATGGTTGATGGCTAGAAGAGTCAATTTTCGAGTGCCTTGGCTCATTGGCAAGGCACACCATGGATACATTGGATGCCCTTACTAATAGACTGGGCTCACCGCAAACCTTGACATCTCACATTAGTTGGTCAGACCAAGAGAAGCTTGGAAGGGAACTTGGTGAAGAAAGGCAAAGAGGGTTTCCACGAGCAACCTCATTCATAGACATGCACTATGCATGATATAAAAAGTGGCATAGAGAACTTGATTTCCTTTTATAAAGTTGGGTGCTTGGGCTACATGCAAACCCAAGGAGTTGGGCATTCCACACATGGGGGTTGTGATATATAGTAGAAGTTCCTTTGGGCCAAGCATCCACAAAGTGAAATTGTGGGATGCACTTATTGGGTGCACATTTTTCGAGCACACATCCATTGGACACACTTGTTGGGTACACCCTTGCTAGGTGCACTTGGTCACTTTGGATGCACTTGTTGAGTGTGTGGCACCTTGGGCACAACACCATTAGATATTGGATGGTCAGTGGATAAGTCATGTGTGGGGTAGTGGCACCATTGTGAACAATTGAAGTTGGAAATGTGGGCACTTCGGTCCACTTAGGCTTGGATAATCTTGCACTATGCCTAAGAAGGAGGCAAGTGCAAGGTATGTCTTGTATAAATAGTGTATTCCTCAAAGATACCAAGGAATCAATCATCCATTGATCACTCACTAGAAATAAAGGAGCTCGACGATTGTTCTAAGTTTAGGGCTAGCACGATAGGGAAATTTGCATTGGAAGAAAAAGAAGACAAGATCCACATAACACAGGCCCATGGTTGCTTCAAGGGTTGGATTATGCAAGTATTTTGGGCAGTAGGTAGAAGATAATATTGCCTCACAATCATTGTACATCTATAACAAAGTTGTAGAAAAAAGACTGCAACTCCCTTGTTGTATATTTATAATAATCTTCATATAATAAATTTAAGGCGCCTGCCTTGGGTGTCACCTATCCATGTGTGTAGTGGACTCTTTATGTTGTTAGATGTTATTGTTCCTTTATTTGCTATGTGTTCGCTAAGTTTTCAAATATTGGCTAAGTATTAAAGTATTGTTGCGATGTTTTAAGGGTTGTGGTTAGACGTGTGCCTATTGTTGAATAAACTTGGTTGAGTGGGACTTAATTTCATTTAGCATATTTTGGTTTAAGGAAAAGTTATGGGTAGAGCTTAAGTGAAGAGGCATAATTTGGTTGTCATAGGTGCAAGACAGTCAAGACCCTGCAACCAAGGCAAGGTAGTGTCACATGACCTCAGGTGTCAAAACAAACTTGGGTAAACTCAAGTTTGTAAAGAAAAATTTAGGCAAACTATAGGTTCATGACAGGTGGTATCATAGCATACTCTTCACCAGTTTTTGAAGGAAAGGTGGAACCAAAGACGATTTTGAGATAGTTTTGGCTCTCTTTGCTACGGTCACTATCGTGACAAGTGGTATCAAAACATTTTTCATTGTGTTGGATAAAACTTGAGGCAAAGCAACAAGCTTTGGGATGAGTTTCTAGGTAGCCACGAGAGTTGCTTAAAGACTAGAAAATGTAGACTTAGTGCCCTATTGTAGTATGTAGTCAAGACCGTTTATCGACACAAAATGGCGAGTTCTCTTGATGTTGTTTCGGGAATGTTGCGGTCTTGAGGCAACAAGGTGAAACAAGTATTTGAGACTTGAGTAGGCTTTTCAAATGTGCCTAGAAGGTCAATCCATTTATGGTTTGTGACATGGAAAGCACAAAAAAAAATGTTGTGGAATATCAAGATGGAATCCATGGCCATGGAATTGAAACATTGGGATCAATAGATCTATCAATTGTATTGGGATCATGTGGCAAAGCTGGAGCATACTAGTGCACATGTTGAAGATTGGGTTATGAAGTCGTAGATTTTGACAAACCAAGAAGAGACTTGGGAACTCCCTAATTTGGGATCGTCAAGGAGGAAGGATGCCCATGATAAAAACAACATTATAGCAAGGAAGCAATTGAAATTGCCCAAGTCCAAAGGTAAGAATATTGTTTGTTTCCTTTGCTACTAGAATTATTTTTCCATGGATTGTCCTTTGAAGAAGATGTTGGAAGACTTGGAAGAAGTCCAAGCACAACCAATTTTGAAGGTGAAGCCAACAAACTCGAGAGAAACCCAAGTACAACATACTTCAAAAGAACATTGGATGTTTTTGGTGCCTTAACAATAGATTTGGGCAAGTTCATGGCAAAAGGTCATGAACATGATTTGCAAGGTGAATACATTAATGGTATTTGTTTGATGAATGTGACTGTGAGTGGGTTGAAGGTAGTAGCCTTGGTAGACACCAATGCAACCCATGAGTTTGTAAGTGAGAAGATCACTACAACACTTCATCATAACCCTGAGAGCAACATGGCCACATTCAAGGTGGTGAACTCAACAACAAAGCCAATAATAAGAGTAGTTAGTTTTTCACCTTTGAAGGTTGAGGAATGGTTTGGAAGTTTGGACTTGATAATGGCTCCACTAGATGACCATATAATCATCTTTAGGCAATACTTTCTCAATCTTGCCAAAGTTGTTCTCATGCCCCATGAGAGTTGTTTGATGTTCTCAAATGGAACGAAGAATTGTGGTGTACCTATGACGACTAGAAGGAAGTTGGGAAGGATGCCAAGAATGTTAGCCATGAAGTTGACTAAGGTAGTCAGTGAATCTACAGGCAGTCGTTGTGTCATCGCACAATAGTAAGAAGAGATGGTTTTGGGAAATGAAGATTTGGGTGCCCAATATGGAAAATACAATACAAAGAGTAGGTTGGTAGCATTACAAACTTTGATGGAGTCAATCCTGAAAAAAGATTGCACTATTGTGCACTTTGAGGAACTGAAAGCAAGATGTTGGAGGTAAGGTTGAACTTGCACTAGAAGTAGTTGTAGAGGCCATTGATAATGGCGGTCACTAAGAAATGACTTGTTGCACATGAAATTGTGCACAAAAGAGATATGCTAGATGGATGTCTCATTTTTTTATGAAAAATAGTTTGAGTGTTGGGTCTAAGTAATGCATGGAGGAACTCACCCAACAAGACTCTTAATTGGATGCAAAAGTGGGAGATGAAGATTTACTCAATTGTGACATCATTTACATTGTATATTTTTGTTGATTAGCCATGGGGATCTATGATTTCCAATTGATGGAAAACTAGTTAGAAGAATTGGGTTGTAGACCATTGAACAAGAAGGTAGTTTTGAGATACTTGAGCACGAAGCACAAGTCAGATACTTTGGTTGGCAGTGGCCTTGGAATCGACTTTCCATCTCCTTTTCTCTAATGAGTCACAAGGCTTCTCAGTGCCTAGGAATAGGTAGTAGAGCCTATAGCACATGAGGAAAAAGTGCCTTGGAAAATTTTGTTTTGGAAATGACTTAACAGTGGAGATGAAGGTGGTGATCTTACCTTAGTTCAAAAATGTTGTACAAAATCACCGGTGTGGATGGAAAAGACTATTTTGGGCATGAAGAAGTGAATTATCATGGACTAGATGTGACTGTTAGATTGATCATCCAACTAGTTCAAGGCATGGGATATCTCAACGTATAGAAACATGGTAAAGTTTGTCATAGTACTAATGCAGTAACAAGTTTGGATGGTGCAACACTTGGACATTTTTTGGATCTTCTTGATGAAATTTCAATTGTATTAGAAGTAAGTAGTTGCAGTAGTGTTAAACTTGGATTGCAACTATAAAATAAGGTAATAATAGCAATATAGGCATCCAAGAACATTGCTACAAAGTTGGGAAAAATGCTTTGTTCAAAGAAGTAATGGAGAGTGAGTAGTTGCACCAATAATTCTTCCAGTGCGAATGTAAAGTGGTTGGAGAAGCCAACCATAGATGGATGCATGAGTTTGGACAACAAACTTGGAGGATAGCAGGTTCTCGAGGATGTTGCCAACGATTTTTAGTGGAGGGAGACATAAGGCACTAACCTTAAATGACTTTGGACACCTCCACCACATGATCACCTCGGTGATCACAGACCAACATAAACAAACTTGATGCAAAATTGATGGCTAAAAGAGTTGGTTTTGAAATGCCTTGTCTTGTTGGCATGGTGCTCAATGGACATGCTAGACACGTTTTCTCATAGACCAGGTGCATCAAAAACCTTACCAATACACATTAGTTGGTCAGACTAAGAGAATCTTGGAAGGGAACTTAGCAAGGAAAAGCAAAGAGGGTTATCGTGGGTAACCTTGTCCACATACATGCACTACACATGGCAGAAAAATTAGCATAGAGAACTTGACTAGATTTTATAGACTCGGGTGCTTGGGCTACATGAATACCTAAGGAGTTGGGCATTCAACACTTGGGGGTTGCAACATGTTAGCACTCTGTAAATTTTGTCCGGATGATAGACAAATGACAGAGGTAACTGTTTCAACCAGCTTTAGAGCTGAGGCACTAGCCTGCTCAACTCAGAGAGGAATCTCTCGTGTCACTTGATATTTATTTGATTGTTGGTGGCTAGATTTGGTTTGTTTTGTTTTTTTTTAATAAAGTTGTTGGCAAAGGAAAGGGGGTGATATTTGGGGCTATGGAGTCGAAAATGAATAAAATAGTGACAAGTCATTAGAGCTATCTATAGGAAAAAGATAAAAGAGGCAATGAGTCTGAGTTTTATATTGAAATTTGCATGGCGAAAGAGGAAAAGGAAAAACACATAATTGCATCAGAGCATATTTAAATGAATTCTAAGTTAATTAAGAAGAGAATCACATAATTTTAAATTGCTAGGTCGAGGGCGCCATAAGGCGAATTCCAGACTTTTAATTCTCCAATTTAAAAAAAAGGAAAATGAAAATGGATTTCAAAGACACGAGAAATACACACTATGAGAGAAAACATAACTCATATCATAGCCATTAGAATCTTTTCATAAATGGTTCAAAATGCATCTGCATTGTATATTCACTTGGGCTCTAGAAATTTACAAAATATTCCTGCTACGAGGGCAGGCCCCTCTTTGGTCCATCCAACCTTCATCTATCTTCATAATAGCATATATAGATAAATACATCTAGGATTCGAAACGAATCATCTTCCCCAAAGTTCTAAAAATATCTGTCATTTACAAAATAGCAACGTACAACAACTGAACTCCTATTTATAGAGGACGTTACAAAACAAAACTGACACATCTGAAGTTTTCTACCTTGAAGGCCACTTGTCAATATTATTGAAAAATTCTCTGACACATACTAAATTTAACCTGCAATCTACTTAAGCTTGGCAATTTCTTCTTTTAACGTATCAAGCCAAGTAGGTTGGTTTTCTCCAACGCTTTCCACTGCTTCCGTTTTTTTTCTGCTGTCTTCTGACGCTTGCTCTGTTTCCTCTTGACAACTCACGCATGGTGCTTGTGTGCATAACCGTTGATGATTAAATCCTTCATAAGGGGATTTAATTTAATCTCTCTGCCTGACCATGGTTCGTCTACAACCTTTGTATGAAATTTTGTAGCTAATATTTGCGCGACCAACTTCTCTTTCTTCTTCGTTGATGAATTTGTCATATTAGTTGAAAATCCAGGTTCATTGAAGGCTACTTGGTCTAGCGTGTCCATATTTCCTGGTTTTGTGGAAAGTACGAACTTGTCTTCCTTGGTTGAATACTTCAACCTGTGATTACCCTGTTATGAAATAGAATGTTAATCATCCAAAACAGAGTAACATAACCCATGTCTTGAATGAAAATCGTAATTGAGTGCCAATCATGAATTACTGACAAGAGTACTTCAGGTACGTTGGTTTATCGCGTTTCCCCAATCTATTTCGAATGATGAGCCTTTTGAGTTAGTTACCCGGAAGTGCTTATATGGCATTGCACAGACACAAAGTACTTGAATGAGGGGCATGAGGTGATTTGACCGGCCGTCACCTTTCCCTTTCCATGCGCGAATTTTTTATTTGACGTATTCAAATGACATTAGAACACGTGATATCGGGGCATGGTTGAGCGGTTTTGCGCTCACCCGCTTTTCGCCCTGATGTGCCTCTGAGGGAGTCATGCATCCACATAATGAAACCATGGTATTTTCCCTGGCCCGCCCTCTAACAATTATCTCCCATGCTACTTCATCGCCCGATATGTGTTCTGGCTGTCGATCTGGGCCGCTTCAAGATCTACGGTTTGTCGGGTCTCATTACTTCTGTGTCTCCGCCAATTTTAACCATGTCCGCTAGATGTGCTTCAACTTGCTAGTTTAGCCCTTCTCTATATTGATCTAGCGTTCTACCAAATCTCGAGACCTGGATTCCAAGAAATTGTTATGGTGATAACATAGGCTCCAACTAGGGATGCTACCCTCCCTGCGAGGTATCAAAGAACGCGTAGTCTCGGTGCCTCATCCATGGGATTCTTCTACAGTAGGCGTATACCTTATTCTATTCTGGAGACTGAATGCCAGACCTACTGCTAAAAATCTAACTGAATACTTTATTCGGAAATCGAATGTGAAAATGCCTAATCATCAAGCTTATTCGTACCTACCTATCCTAACTGTTGAAATGAAAATGCCACTCAAGTGAAATGAAAATGCCAATGCAACCACACCAACATTTTACCTATTGCTCGTCTGCTTTGCACATGGTTGCCCCAAAACTTGTTCATCAATGACTCATTTAATAAATTGCATATGAATTTGAATTTTAGACTTCTATAAATATTAGGACTGCTTGTTGTTTCTAGCAAAGCCGCAAAGGGATCTTCCAACATATGCATAAAATAACAATCATGTATCATTTCTTCCACTGCATCTTGGTCTTCGGGTGATTGATCTTGCTGATTTCCATCAAGAAACTGGAAAGTCAATTGAGACTGTTGGGGGAAACGACCTTCTGGATCAGAAAATGACACAGGTTGGGAAGAGAACATCGGTGTAAAGCGATCCACATCTAATGTCGATGTTAAGCTGCCATTATCTTCACTTTTGAGCTTACAGTCCTTTCTAAGCCTTAAATTTTGATTGGTAGAATATTCTATATAACATGCCACAAGATCATGAAAAACGTGAAAATATGTTTCTTCTTGATGGACAAGAACAAAAAGACAGGTCTTTTCCACAAGTGTTTGTTTCCCTTGCTCTATTTCTTCAGTTCTGAGAACATTTTCAAATGAAATGGTAACAGTAGGTTTGTCTACTTCTCCATGCATCTCAACAAAAACATTCATACCTTCTTGGACGTCTTCAAATATGACAGCCATATCATGTGCATCCTCCTTTTCATTATCTTTCTGTATTTCTGATTTAAAAATGGCATACGTTGTTATGTTGCTTTCTTGAAGCCCAATGCCATTTGTTTTTTCGTTGCTTGAAGTTTCTATAAATGCAGTTTTAGAATCCTCGTCCATGTCTAGGCCACTTAGAAATTGGACCACCACATCATTCTCAGGGGAAGAAAAACAACTTTGAAACACTTTGTCTTGCTGGAAATATTGTTGAATACCTATATTAGTTTCAGGAGAAGGAAGATGACCCTTAACAACAATTTCTTGATCAAGTTTATCTTCTTTTTCAAGCTGGTGGTTAAACATAGGTTGCAACTCCGAATTGGAATATCCTTTCAAGTAATCAACTGCATGATCGTTTAATGCATGTGAATGTTGTTGGTCTTCCTCTTTGATAACAATCTTATCATGTAAATCAGTGCCACTATGAATGCAGTGATACTTCCTTGTTTCCTCTGCTATATCATGATTTGCTTTCAACCATTCAAAGGAAGAAAAACATAATGGAAGATAGTTTTCATCTGCAAGTCTACTGCTTTCTTCATATTCAACATCATGCCTGGAGGATTTTTTATTTGAAACATTATAAACATTTTGCTTCAGCAATTTGAAAGAAGCAAAACACAATGGCAAGGTTCTTTCACTTGATTTAAAACCTTCTTCATTTCCTTCACTGCTGTCATCGGCACATTTTTCAATTTCTTTGGATTTCTGAACACACTCATTTTCAGAGTCATCTTCGACCAATGGCTGCAAATTTGTACTAACAAGACCTTCTACATAACAAGCAACAGGGTCATCAAACACATGAGAAGATTGCTGCAATTTTTTGTCCATTTGTTCCAGTGAATCAATGTGATTTGGCATCAACACACATTTGTTTGCTTCAATGATGATTTTAGAATTTTCTTTCAATAGTTTAAATGAAGAAAAGCACAAAAGTAAAGAATTTCCTTCAGCTGATTCAATACTTTCTTCTTTGTAACTGTGATGTGTAGACTAATTGCTCTCATTACACTGCTGAAAATGAACATTTTTTAATAGAGAACATACAACTAGTTGTTATAGGATGTCAACATCACAATCATCATCATATTCATCATATATAGGCAAATCAACAACATATGCAATGTCATCTAACAAGAACAAACTTGGAACATCAACCTGTTCTTAAACAAACTCATTTGCAAACTCATCTTTTTGACTGTCTACAAATGAATACATAAAACAGTCAGCCCCCTACTTATCATGTGGTGGATCATAAGCTAAATCAACACCTCCTCTTTCAACAAGTGGAATGCAATTATTTGCAAAATCATTGGCATTCAAAACTTCAAGAGGGCATATGGTATTATTAACTCTATGCTCAAGATTCAAATCAACTGTTCTCTGTTCATATTCACTTTTAGGTCCTTGAGCATTCAACCCCTCATTTCGAATCTGCTCACATGCTTGGATATTGTGTTGAATCTCCTGAGCATCATTAAACATTTGTTGTAAGGACTTAGGTATTCTTTCCATCAGGAGGAAAGACAAATCTGGATGAAGAGTTGTTGTATAATGGAGCATGGCAGCAGCTTCAGTGGGTTGAATTTATTTGGGAAAATTGCAATAGATACTGGAAAATCTTCTACTTAATATAGAAATAACTTCATTGCTCTGCTTTTTTAAGGCATAGAACTCTATAAGTTGTAGATCCAAAGATTTCCTTCTGCCCCAAAACCCTAGAAAAACATCCTTCAACTCCTCCCATGAGCTAATCGTCTCTGGCTGCAAATGTTTAAACCAGTCTTTGGTGTCCCCTTTCAAGGACTGAGAGAAGACCCTCATACAAACATCATCATTATCAATCTCAAACAAATCTATAAAATGCTCAAACCCTTGGATGTGTTTTTCAGCTGAGATGGCATCAAGTTCCCCATCAAACATAGGTAGGTACTCATAGTGTCTTGTAGGAAAATCATGAAGGATATGGGGTAGCCTGAAGGGTCCGTATCTATGTTGAGCTTTGGAGGGTGTTGGATCAGGTGCATGAGGTGATATATCAACCTTGGCTTCATGAGATTCATCAACTTGGTTATGGTCATCACATGGCTCAGATGGAAATCTTTTATCAAAATCAGTGATATAGTGAGGATATGCATGCACAACTTTAAGAGGAGGATGTACAATTGTAAGATTCTCATTATCATCATTAATATGCAGCAGGTAAAGGAAAATGTGTTTAGCAAGTTCAAGGAAGGACAAGAGGTAACTTATAACAAACAATAAAATGCCTTGGAAAAAATCCAGTTTTAAGTACTTGTTTTCTTCCATAATGTCTTTTCATACCTCTATCAAGGGATCTCACCTTCTAGTGGAGTCTTCGAATCACATTTGAAGTTTGAGTGGGGTCGCCAATAATTTTTTGGAAGCTGGATTCTGCATTGAGAGTGGAGTCGCCATTGAAAATTTAAATTTCTGGATTCTTCTACTAGTGGAATCACCTTCAAACTGATTGTTGATGTGTGGAGTCTCCATAGCAGGAATACAACGAATATGTGCCTACGTGTCTGCTACCCTCAGACCTTAGAACTCAACCATGTCGTTCTTTCCCAGGGAAAATTTTTCAATTTCCTCCCCAACAACGGTGCCAAAATGTTAGCACTCTGTAAATTTTCTCCGGCTGATAGACAAATGATAGAGGTAACTGTTTCAACCAGCTTTAGAGACAAGGCACTAGCCTGCTCAACTCAAAGAGGGATCTCTCATGTCACTTGATATTTATTTGATTGTTGGTGGCTAGATTTGGTTTGTTTTGGAGGTTTTTTAATAAAGTTGTTGGCGAAGGAAAGGGGGTGATATTTGGGGCTATGGAGTCGAAAATGAATAAAATAGTGGCAAGTCATTAGAGCTATCTATAGGAAAAATTCTAAATGAGGCAATGAGTCTGAGTTTTATATTGAAATTTGCATGGCGAAAGAGGAAAAGGAAAAACACATAATTGCATCAGAGCATATTTAAATGAATTCTAAGTTAATTAAGAAGAGAATCACATAATTTTAAATTGCTAGGTCAAGGGCGCCATAAGGCGAATTCCGGACTTTTAATTCTCCAATTAAAAAAAAAAAGGAAAATGAAAATGGATTTCAAAGACACGAGAAATACACACTGTGAGAGAAAACATAACTCATATCACAGCCATTAGAATCTTTTCATAAACATTTCAAAATGCATCTGCATTGTATATTCACTTGGGCTCCAGAAATTTACAAAATCTTCCTGCTACGATGGCAGACCCCTCTTCGGTCCGTCCAACCTTCATCTATCTTCATAATAGCATATATAGATAAATACATCCGGGATTCAAAACGAATCATGTTCCCCAAAGTTCTAAAAATATCTGTCAATTAAAAAATAACAACATACAGTAGCCGAACTCCTATTTATAGAGGACGTTACAAAACAAAACTGACACATCTGAAGTTTTCTGCCTTGAAGGCCACTTGTTAATATTATTGCAAAATTCTCTGACAGATACTAAATTTAACCTGCAATCTACTTAAGCTTGGCAATTTCTTCTTTTAACGTATCAAGCCAAGCAGGTTGGTTTTCTCCAACGCTTTTGACTGCTTCCATTTTTTTCTGCTGTCTTCTGACGCTTGCTCTATTTCCTCTTGACAACTCGCGCATGGTGCTCGCCTGCATAACCATTGATGATTAAATCCTTCATAAGGGGATTTAATTTAATCTCTCCGCCTGACCATGGTTCGTCTACAAGCTTTGTATGAAATTTTGTTGCTAATATTTGCGCGACCAACTTCTCTTTCTTCTTCGTTGATGAATTTGTCATATTAGTTGAAAATCTGGGTTCGTTGAAGGCTACTTGGTCTGTTGTGTCCATCTTTCCTGGTTTTGCGAAAAGTATGAACTTGTCTTCCTTGGTTTAATACTTCGACCTGTGATTACCCTGTTCTGAAATAGAATGTTAATCATCCAAAACAGAGTAACGTAACCCATGTCTTGAATGAAAATTGTAATTGAGTGTCAATCATGAACTGCCGACAAGAGTACTTGCAGGTACGTTGGTTTATTGCGTTTCACCAATCTATTTCAAATGATGATCCTTTTGAGTTAGTTACTCGGTGACGCTTATATGGCATCGCACAGACGCAAAGTACCTGAACGAGGGGCGTGAGGTGATTTGACCAGCCGTCACCTTTCCCTTTCCATGCGCGAATTTTTTATTTGACGTATTCAAATGACATTAGAACACGTGATATCGGGGCATGGTTGAGCGGTTTCACACTCACCTGCTTTTTGCCCCGATGTGCCTCTGAGGGCGCCACGCGTCCACGGAATGAAACCATGGTATTTTCCCCGACCCGCCCTCTAACAATTTGTTGGACAACTGAGAGGGGGGGGGGTGAATCAGTTGTTACCGTGCTTAAACAATTATGCTTCTTTTAAACTCGTTGCTGAGACACTAAATGATGATCACAATAATGCAGGGAAATAAACAATGGCACATTCATCATCAGTCACATATATGAGAAACACAGAGACAGGTATTTCCTGAGGAAACCCATACAGGGTAAAAACCTCTTTTTCTTTATATGATAAGTAATGGTTACAATCTTTACATTATCATACATATGAGCACCAACTCATAATGAGGCTATAACCTCTGTTTAGCAAGCTGCAACTTGCTGAGAGCACCAACTCTCTGTTTTCTTTAGCACCCACTAGAAGGAAGCACCAACTCCCTGGTTTTTCTAGCACCAACTAGAAGGAAGCACCAACTCCCTGGTTTCTCTAGCACCAACTAGAAGGAAGCACCAACTCCCTGTGTTCAAGCACCCACTTGAACCTCTGAGGACAACAGTCCTCCCTAGCACCTCCCAACCACCCTGAAATATAAATCTTTGTTTCTGAAACTTATTACAGTGATATAATGTTCAACAATGGCTTACCCGACTTATCACTGTTCTGCTGCATTTCGTTGCTCTGTCTGCCTCATTGCCTTTCTTCTCACATCACTTGCGCTGTCTGGTCTTCTGCTTTTTATGCTCTGTGCGCCATCTCCATTCTCTGCACAATTCCTCTTCTGTGCTATTCAGCTGCTGCACTCTCCTCCTTCTTCACACCTGAATCACCTTTACCAACAACACTCACAACAACCTCCAACAAAAACAACAACCCCATCTCTTCTCTGTACCATGTATTTATAGCTTTTGTGCACCTTGTGCATGCAATGTTCGCAATGCCTCTGCATGATGACTCTGCACCGTTATCCTCCACCTCTCGAGTGCTCTGTCTGATTATCATCGTGACTCTTCAGCTTCTCTGGTGGTTCGCCCCACATTTCCAGCATCACTGTATGTTATACTGAGATTCCTCAGTCTCTCTGGCAGTTTAAGACTCTTCGTCTTCTCTGAGACAGTCGAACTCTTGATCTTCATCGACCCTGATCGACGGTTCATGATCTTGGTGAATCAATGGTTCTGATCTCATCGTGATCTCGCATCTCGCTGTTCCTTCGTTGGAGATTTTCGTTACTCCAAGTCGCGATAGGCGAGACTCCGAGATGGAGCTCAGATCAACGGTCCACATCTTTTGATGTATTGATGGTCAGGATCTTATCGTGATCTCGCATCTCACGAGTTTGGTGGTTATGTTTCTTGCCTTTCCAAGTCGCGAGTCGCAAAACTCCGAGATGAAGCTTTATGGTGCTCTGATCTTTCGCCACGCGTCCTCTTGATCCAACGGTCCTTGATTAAATCACGATCTCGTATCTCGCTGTTCCTTTGACTTTCCAGTCAGCGAGATGACGATCTCTCGCCACGTGTGATCCCCCGCACAGATCCAACGGTCCTCCTGTGATCCGGATCCGATGGCTGTCCTTCTCTCGCTACTTCGCGACCTCGCGACTTGGAGTACCCAATGTTTGGACTCTCAACCTGCGAACTCCCGAGTTCGCGAGATATCTCGATCTCTCGCCACCTGTCCCCCTAGATGGACGACTATAAATCTCTCGCCACTTTGCCGCCTCGCGTCCACGCGCCTCGCGACTTTGAACACCCAATACTTGGGCCTTTATCCCGCGAACCCCCGAGTTCGCGAGATCTCTTCGATCTCTGCCACACGTCCTTCCTAGATGGACGGTCCTGATCTTCTCACCACTTCGCCGCCTCGCGTCCTCGCGCCTCGCGACTTTGAACACCCAATACTTAGGCCTTTATCCTGCGAACCCCCGAGTTCGCGAGATCTCTCCGATCTCTGCCATGCGTCCTTCCCAGATGGACGGTCCTGATCTTCTCGCCACTTCGCCGCCTCGCGTCCTCGCGCCTTGCGACTTTGAACACCAAATCCTCGGCTCTTCCACTCACGAGATTCCGAGTTCGCTCAGATCTAACGCCTGAGATCTATCCTTCTCTTCAGCGCGCGCTCTTCTTGTTTTTATTCAGATCTGACGACCCTCATGCTGTCGGGAATTTTGGATGGGATCCAACGATCAGCGATGCTCGCTTCTCCTCCAAGTTTACACATCCTTCTTACTTGGAAGAATTTTGACTCTGCACCAATTCCTCCTGAGCCTACGTTGTTCTTGTTTGTCCATCGATGCACATTCTGATCCTGCCATCTTCACTGTTGTACTTGCCATCAATGACAAGCGTACGCTATCTGTTAAACATTTGCCAACAATCTCCCCCTTTGGCATTGATGGCAACTAAGGCACCCGAATTATTTTCTCCCCCTTTGACATCAATGCCAAAGAAGAGACATGCTCCCCCTGAGCTATTGCAGTAAATTTAGGAGGCATTAGATAATCAAACAATACAAATCTCCCCCTAACAAGATGGACTCTTTTAGGTATGAAACGAAATGACACCAGCTTCTGTCTGAGATATTCAAACAGTGTCTTGGCGAGGGGCTTAGTAAAGATGTCTGCAATTTGTTCTGTAGTGGGAATGTAATGGACCTGAACAATCTGATTGGTGACCTGCTCTCTCAGAAAATGATATTTTATGGGAATATGTTTTGTCTTGGAGTGGAGGACA
>ML783306.1:488366-523509 GCA_009831015.1 Picea engelmannii | reverse complement strand
GGGGGGGGTGAATGAGTGTGGGGATGTTTTTCCCAAAAATTCCCTCTTACACAAAACTCCTTAGTTAACATTCAACATTTTCTCATTATTCATTGTTGTCATTTATAATCAGTTAGATGTGAATACATATCAACAACATATCATCAACAAATCATCTCCACAAGGAACACAAAAAGCACAAGATGTATGCAATATTTTTCTTTTTATTATGGGCTTCAATCTGGGGGTTTTAGAGCAACAACTGAATAGAGTACAACTCTATAAGAGAACCAGCTCTATATGCAAGACTCATCTTACATTCTCAACACCAACTGAGATGAGGCAACAATCCTCAACATATATCAATCTGTCAACATAAACAAGTGCATCAACCATGCACCAACCTGTGCCAAACAACCTGTAATCAACCTGCACCATAAATAAGTGCATCCAACCATGTACCAAGTATGTACCCATCATGTGTCAACTACTCATCAACTATGACCCATCAATATGTACCAACATCATCAACTATACACCTCATGTATGTGCCAACTCATCAACTACTTGTCTCAACCAAGTACTCAACATGTACCTCAACCAAAAGCCTCATCAATTTCATCATCCAAATCTGCTTTGTAGCTCTGTAATAGACCTGGTGTATATGAACACATTCCTGCAAACCTTCCTTAACTTTAAGAACAAGAGACTAGCATTTTCATCAAACTTTTCTTTAGTCTCACATGCCTAGTTTTGGATTAGTCAACAACCCTAACTTGAAGTAATCATAACTTTGTACTTGTAATGTATAAAGATATAAAAATGATACACAATGTTCTTCAGTGTTTTTTATGCATTTCCTCCAAGTGTCACTACTTGGAACCTCTCAGAAAAGGAGTTATAGCAAAAATGGCATACCTTGCTGAATTTTGGTTTATTCTAGAGAGCGACCTTATAGAGCGTGCCCCACACGGAATATTTGTTTAAATGATATGAAATTGTTACACAGGATACTATATACTGTACCCTAACCAACACATTTGGTTTCACTGAATTTGTATCTGTTATGAAGAAGTTATGACGTTTTTACCCGAAACACCTGTTTTTTACTAGTTTCAGGACTAGCCACAAACCCTGTTTTCCACGGAGTGTAACTCCAAAAATACAACGACCCACAAGCTGAATTTTTTTATCAAAGATACTTGGATATGTTTTCTCAATGGAATAGCAATTTCACGGTCTGAATCATTATAGAATTATAGCGAAAATGGTGAGATGACCTGTAAATAACATACCTTAGAAAGCACCATCAAAAGAATTTATCCTTCCTTGCATTTCGGCCTTCTTTTATTCACCTTTCCTCAGAATTTTGGCTTAGATATCCTTGGTTACCTCAGACACATATATATATTCAATATTCTCAAGTGTGATTAAAATGAGAGAGCCTTGTCTCTTATTTATACTCTCCAAGTAGCTTCCTTAGAAACATCTTCTAGGTCACTTGGCCCCACTTTCCTTATTTTAGGGTTAACCCACTTCTAATTTCTCCATTAAATTTATTATTTAAATAATTTATTTTCTATTCATTTTGAATTATAGTACACTCATCACTTCACTTTATTATTTACCTTTTAAAATCCCTTAAACCACTTTGACTACTTTGACCTTTTGGGGCTTCTAGATGGCATGTGAGGGTCCTCCAACTTCGTAAGGCCATAACTCTCAAACCGCGAGGAGTTATGTGACGTTCCACATACCACCAGAAATTTCATGACATGTACTATTCATATAGAATAGTATTGTCTGAAAATATATCATAATTCATACCGTTACCCATCAAACAAACTTGGGTCCATTACTCAAACACGGGGTCTCCAACTTCTCATGGCCATAACTCTCTAACCGTGAGGAGTTATGTGACGTTCTACATACCACTGGAAATGGCATGAAAATCACTATACATCTAAGATAGTTTCACCAACAATTTCCTTGATCTTCATCTCGTTATTCCACATACAAGCATGGGTCCTCCAACCATTCTTCTAGGATAACTTAATCCACAAAGCGTCTTCCCGTGAGGGCTTTCACCATAAGAGGACCACTTTGGAGTTCATCCATTTGTGTACGTTATCAATCATGATAAGATAGTAATGATAGTAAGGGTCCTCCAACCATTCTTCTAGGATAATTCTATCCACAAAGCGTCTTCTCGTGAGGGCTTTCACCATAAGGGGACCACTTTGGAGTTCATCCATTTGTGCACCTTATCAATCATGATAAGAAAATAATGAGTCATCTATACATTTTTCCAACAATGCATCATATACTAATGAAAACACATCGATCCATATTCATCATGTATCAATGACAACTCATTGATCCATCTTCATCATATCAATGACAACTCATTGATCCATCTTCATCTATGCATTCTCATCAAGGACAATACATATATCAATCATCAATCAATCAATCATTTGACATCAATCAATCACTTGACATCAATCAATCAAACCATTGGCATCAATGGCAACATGATCCAACAGTTGTCCTGGGAAACCTAGTGATAAAATCAATGGTTACCACTTCCCATTTCCACTCCAAAATTTGCAGTTGATGTAGCAAACCTATTGGGTGTCTATTCTCACCCATTAGTCTTTGACATTCCGTGCATCTAACAATGTAATCAACAACATCCTTCTTCATTCCTGGCTAAACGTATTGGCTTCTTATTGCTGCAATTGTTTTATGATAGCTAGGATGTCCGACATATGGAACAATATGCATTTCTTTTAACACCAACTTCCTTAATTCTCTATAATTAGGAACATACACTTTATTCTTACGCATAAGTACTCAATTTTATCTTAGCTTGTACTCTTTAGATTTATGTGGTACATCTTCCTGCTATAAGATTTCTTTTACCTATAGCCAATGTTGGTCTATAATAACAACACCTAAAATTTTGCTCTTTAAATCTAATCTATGCATATTAATGGTTGTAGCATGCATGATATGTATCATTCTGCTAAGTGCATCGACAAATTTATTTTCTTTTCATTTGATATGCTTTATGTCAAAGTCATACTCACTTAAAAATTTCAACCATCTTGTTTGCTTGACAGTTAAAGCTGGTTTCTCAAACAAATATTTTAGACCACTGTGGTATGTCAATTCAAAATCATTTCTCATTAAGTAGCCTCCATATCTTCAATGCATGAACTATGGAAGCAAGCTCCAAATCATGTGTGGCATAATTCCTTTCATGTTCTTTAATCTTTATGGCCTCATAACTAATAACATGTCCATTTTGAATGAGGACTCCACCAAGTCCTTTGCATATATCTATGCATACCAAAAAAAATTCATTTGGATCTCTAATCTTCAAAATAGGTGCACAAAGCAATTCCTTTAAGTGTTGGAAACTTTCTTCACACTTTGATGTCCATTCAAACTTAGTTTCCTTATTTTGTAAAGAAGTGATGGGAGGGGTAATCTGGGAAAATCCTTCAATAAACCTCCTATAATAACCTGCAAGTCCCATAAAAGATCTAACTTTTGACATATTCTTTGGTGTTGGCCATCTTCTAATGGCTTCAATCTTCTCTGGATCTATTGCTATGCCTTCCTATGAAATGATATGCCCTGAATAGTGGATTTTCTCTTGTTGAGCTTGGCATACAACTGATGCTCCCTTAGCACGTGTAGTACCAATCTCAAGTGATGTTCAAGTTCTTCCTTTGACTTGGGATAAATAAGTATGTCTTCCAAGAACACAATGACAAAATTATCCAAACAGTTTATGGATATGCCATTGATTAAGCACATAAAGACAACCAGTGCCTTAGTCAGTCCAAATGGCACCAGTGCAAATTCATAATGCCCATATTTAGTTCTAAAAGTTGTCTTATTAATGTCTTCTTCTTTGATTCTCACTTGGTGACATCCCGATCTCAAATCTACATTTGAAAATATCTTTGCTCCTCTTAGTTGATCAAAGAGGTCATCAATTTTGGGTAGAGGGTACTTGTTCTTCACAGTGGCTTTATTCAACTATCTAAAGTCAATGCATAGACTCAACATTCCATCCTTATTTTTCACAAAGACTATTGGTGCTACCCAAGGTGAGACACTTGGGCACATGTACTCTTTCTTTAGCATTTCTTCTAGCTGCATTTGTAATTCTTTTAATTCTAGTGTGCTCATTCTATAAGGAGTCTTTGATACCAGAGCAACTCCTAGCACTAAATCAATAGAGAAATATATATCCCTCTTTAGTGGTAATCATGGTATTTCTTTGAATACATCCTTAAACTCTTGAAACATTAGAAAATCTTTAAAACTTGGCCCTTTGGTATTGTCTGGATCCTTCGCATGAGCTGCATACAATTGACATCCATTCCTGGAACATCTCTTCAACTGTAAGGATGAAATCTCCCTTATAGAAATGGATCTTGGAATTCCTTACACAATGTTATGCTTTCCTTCTTCATCAAGACATGTAAATGTCTTATTATGGCAATCTAGCATTGCATGATGCTTGTCCAACCAATCCATTCCAATTAGGATATCTTATGATCCCAATGGTATGATATTTGGATCAACATTGGTATTCACTTCATTCAGATCTATTGGACAACCTTTGCCAATCTCATTGATCCTTATTTTGGTCCCAGTGGATAACTCAACTAACCATGATCTTTCAAGCCTACTTTTAATCAAATGAAACATGTCCACTACTTTAGGATCAATGTAACTATGACTTCCTCTTGAATCAATTAAAATAGCAACACGATGATTTATAACCTTACCTTCCACCTCAATCATATGGGATCAATTCTCTCCTTGTTGATCTACCAAGACTGCATATATCCTTGGAATATTTCTACCCATGTCTTCCAATGTAATAACCTCATGAATGATGTGCAATGCCCTCACTTACATCCCCAACATTTGATTGGTATCCTTGCCCTTTTTTCTAGGGATTTTTTCATCGTAGATTAATTCTTAGCAAGCTGATTTTGTTGATATATATTAGGATTGTTTCTATTAAAAGGAGGTTTGGATCCCTTCCTTCTTTGATCAAATTTATCCTTCTTCTTATCCTTCCAATACTTCTGAAAAGTTTATTTGCCTTTGCCTTTCTCATATAGGTACTTGGCCTTTATAATGGTCTCTACCAATGTCCTGGGTTCATCAAATTGAATTTTGTCTTTATAGAAAGATGACAGTCCACTTAGAAACATTTGTACTTTCACATTTTCCTCTTTGATAAAACCCACATACCTCAACAACTCCAATAACTTCTTTTCATATTCTTCCATGGTCATTCTCCCCAACTTGAGTTAAAAGAACTTTTGGATCTACTTGCCATAATAGTTCTTTGAAAGACACTGCTACTGGAAATATTTCTTGAATTGATTCCAAGAAATTATTTTCGCATTATTGTGCTTGACGCACTTCAACTAATCCCACCACATAGAAGCTTTTCCATGCAAATGGTATATGGAAGCCTTGGCTTCTAGGTTAGATAAGTAGTTATACAACTGAAAATATTTTTTGATTTCAAACAACCAGGTTTCAACATCATCTCCCCTTTTGTTTTCACCATCAAAGGTTAGTGGCTTACGCTTCCTAATCTCTCCTTGCAAGTTGTCCAACTCATATCTTCTTCTTTGATTCCTAATAGGAGACACTTATGGGATACTCCTTGACTCTTCATATGCATAAAATTTCCTAGTTGAATGAGTAGGTGAGTAGTGATGTCTTTGATCTCTACTAGCACTTCTTGAGTGCCTGGATCCTCTGTAGTTATCCCTCCTTCCATGAGGTCTGTCTTCTTCCTCATGTCTTGACCCTAATCCATTCTTCATTTGTTTTTGCAGTTGGTTTAGGCTTTGCAATGGCCAATTATTTATTTGATTGTGTTCCTCCTTAGCTCTTATTATCTTCTCATTATCAACTCGATAACTCTGTACTTCCACTCTTAGACTTCTCATAGTCTCTACAAATTTTATTGGCTCCACCCTGCTCCTATGTCCATTAGATTATGTCTCTTCATTTGATCTAGATTTATAAATTGAACGAAATGGAATACAGATGTATAACAAAGAAATACACAAAGATACAATAAAACTTAACTTCTATTAATAAAGAGAATATGTTGAAACTATAAAAATGCAAACTGAAACAAACTTGCTCGAATGGTGGCAGCTTATCTCTAAGAAGAGATGTCAGGGCTACGCTCATTCGCAAGAAGATGGTTACAATGAGGCTCCAAAGGCCTTTTTGAGATAAAGCATAATTGAGAAAACCCTAAACATCCCAAAACCTAACCCTAGGAGATCAAGCGTCGAAATTCATGTGGGCCTCAATGGGGTAAGTTGGCACATCAACTTCCCGGGGTTGTAACTTTTGCATACGATCTTCGTTTTAGGCGCACGATAGCTTGTTGGAAAGAACTAACCAAGGAATACGCATGTTGTCATCACACTTTTCTTAAAGCCTATGTATGACTGTGTCGCACCCAAAAAATGTTGTTTAGGGCATCAAAATGACCCCATAAGTTTAGGACCCGAAAAACTAGGAAAAAATTGTCAAAATGAAAATTGTTCTTTAAGCCAGTGGAATAGGTGGGTGGCCACCAATATCCACCTAGAACATCATTACTCAAACGAATATTTAGGCCTTTGGATTCTCTCTCATGACTACAATATTTTTATGCATCCTCCATGTCTCTGATTTGCAATCCTGAACTTGACTTGATCTGCTTATACCCTTAATTCTACAAAATGTGCAAGAAACCATTTTTGTTAGAATTGTGCATATTATAAAGTTTTCTCAATTAAGTGTTATGGATCATTTTTCTTCTCAATTAATGAAGAATATTATCACACTTCTCCACATTATAATCTTTCAAGATTATTCTCCTTTGAATTAGCTTTCCAATGACTATTCTTGTGCCCTAATCTTATCGTTGAGTTGAGAGTTATGGCTTTCTAAAAAAAACATTTTCTCCCAATTTGTGCACTTTTCCCACTGGCACAATTTGATTAGGAGGTGAACTTATGTCAACCGTGGAAGAAAATTTGTTAGGAACCATTTTTTTTTATGTATTATACACTAATAATATTCATGATGGTGAACACACAAAAACTTTCAAATTATCAATTTGTTGCTCCAATCAAATTCTAGAACAATCTTGAATTGACAACTTTGTCCCTTTTTAAACTTTCTCTAGACTTTTAACTTTTTGGCCAAATTGGCTATCTACCAAACTGAGCACTTTTGGGAAAAATTCACTAAGGAAAAGTTGTCTGGATTAATGAGAAGGTAAAATGTCGAGTAAATAAATTTTTCAATTTTGTGATATGGGGTCCCTTTTCCTCCTCCTAAAACCCCCAAACCCCCCAAAAGTGGCCTAGAATAGTGGATTTTGGCCCGTTTCAACATCCCCATTCCAAACCCCTTGGAATCCGACCAATTCCTTCATCGAGTATTTTAATGTCTTCCTTCCTAGCGCCCTATAAAATCCTCATAAAAAACATAGGCTCTGGCAAAGAGTACTAGTTTGTTCTTCAAAAACCAGTAATTGGAAAATTCTGGAGAATTGGTGTATAATTGAGCAATGGCTCTCATTGGCACTCTTGTAGCCCTCCTCATTGCAGACATACCCAAAACATTTCATCTCAATCTGGGTTATTATGCTTTTGTTATGGCCAAAATATGATTTTTGCTCCATTTGTTTAAAACATAGGATATTCCTTGTTGATGTGGCAATCTGTCAACATGGCTTCTAATGTGGCACCTAAGGCGATGCCATGTTACCTCCCTAGTCATCTCCCACGCCCCATCACACTCAACCTCCCCCCTCCTTCCTCTTTCTTCCTTTCTCCTTCTCTTTTTATTTTATTTTTTTAAATTATAATTACAGGCCCGACCTATACCCGATTGCCAACCTAGCACATATGGACACTTGATGGGATAGGATCTCCCACCTCCACTAAAACACACCACCTAGCGCTCGTCCACTCTCTGTGACAATGAGTGAGTCCTGGTATCCCCTAGCCTAGGGATAACTAAGGAGATAATGTCTCGAGTCCCACAGGTCCTAGACATGGAGACCGAGAGCCAAATGACTTGAGCATGACCCCGGAGGGCCCCTCTTTTCTTCAGTGCAGTCCATTTATCATTAGCAATGGTATCCATCCCACTTGCCTGGTCCTAAAGCAACATTGAGTCTTGATCCATGAGGTATGAGTCTGGGTATCATGGTATGTATCCCTCTGATTTTTGAAGCACTTGAATATGTTGTATTGAATCCTTCTCCATTTCATGACGTTTGCTTGGAAATTATGCTCTTTGCCTCGTTCATACCTCGAAGGGTGACATGGTTCCCTAGTAAGTTGATTTTCCTTTAGGATGGGTTGCCACTGGGTGGATCTATGAAAAGTCATCGTCTGTTCCCTCCATACTTACCACTTTCCATCTTTATTCCTTCCATCTCCACTATCCTTGTTTGGGCATTGGGACTGGCTACACCAGGAAGGGTTGTACCTTACCTTGTGGGGAGAAGGGGCTAAAGGCCTAGAGGGTAAAATTAGCTGGCAAGAGTTAAAAGCCAATGTTGAAACCTTTGAGATGCTTCACCCAAGGATCCTTGAGAAAGTAGTGAAAATCTTCTCAGTATGAAAAGGGGACCCATAAGATACATAAACACTCAAGGTACTAGTTGATGGATAGGAGGTCTCATCACAAGATGGCCTATTATGACCATGGGTATGTAGCGGTATGACACTACCACCTTCTGTTCACCAAACCAGGGTAGTGTCTCTTGGTGGCATGGTCAAGAGAAAGGGGGTCTCATCACGAGCCAACCTTCTCATTTCTGTGAAATGTTTGTGGATAACGTTGTCACCTCTGGTCATCAAGCCATGACAGTGGCCCTCAACTATTCCTTTGAAGCACAAGAGAAAAAAGATTAAAATAAATAAAGCTAAGAATAAAAGGCAATGAATGGGCTAGGAAACAATTGCATTTATGACAAGGTGCAACTCGCCCTCTACAAAGGCACCCACATGTAAGACTTTACATTTCCTTGTTATTACATGCACCCCATGTCCAAATACTTACATTGTGCCACCTCATACACTTACATGACTTGGCGTAGATCCCACCTAGAAAAAACCCCAAACTTAAGAGAGGTTAGCCCAATAGGATGCCCTGAGACCTTCTCCAAACTTAACTTGTCAAATTGCATAACGTCTTTGAGCATTTGTCTGGGTTAAAGGGGGGTTTGATGCACATGTTTGGGTAATTTACTTATTGGATGTGATTTACATGTTATGATCCCTGTGACTTATGAACCCCTGGAGGGCTTACTTGTTGTTGCTGAAGGACCTTGCCCGGTGGATAGGTATACATGATGGAATGATTATCTCAAACCTTCATGGGGGCTTAAATCCCACAGATGGATGTTGCAACCGCAGCAAGGGGTAAGAAGAAATTGAAGATTTGCACTAGGAAGAAAGAAAGATGTTGCCTTTGGAGGCACCATGGCAGACCTAGATCCAGGGAGATCTTTCTCTTCCACATGAACGTTGGCCATAGACGTCACCATCATGACCCTGAATGTCATCCAGAGCTAGGGTTTTCGTTTTGGAGTCATTCATGAGCCTAGTGGCACATGTGGGCTTCATCTAGGGCCTTTGGAGGTCAAGCGCCCTACATTTTAGGTTCAATGTTCCACCTTAGGGCCTCAACGTCATCCTTGAAGGGCATGACATCACCCTTGGAGGTGTCTTTATATGTTGATTAATTTTATTTATGTAAAAAATGATTTTTATTGTAAATTGGTCAGGTCGGCCTTATTTTGACCTGAAAATTAATTAGGTCAAAATTTTGTATAAATAAACATAAAGTACTCTCATTTTTACATCATAACTCACCTCTCACAAGAGGGAGGACTGAATTTTTTTCCCTAAAGGGGTTATTGGCTGAAATTACCAAGGCACACTTGCTTCGAGGCTATTTTGGATGCATTTTGGATCATTTCTTATTGAGATTTTTGCAAATCTAGGGTTTTTGTGCTTGATTATTCTTGGTGAAGTAAGTAAATATGCAATTTTCATTTCATGATAAATGTCTATGGTATGTTTACTTGTTCATATGTAAGATTATGAAATTGCTTGCTTGAAATCCTAGGAGTAAGAAACATAAGGTGCTTCTTTCTTGCTCTTTATTTTGCTAGTTTTGCTTAAGAAGATCTTGTCTAGACAAACTTCTAGAGCCCTAAAGTGCTAGCACTTTAGAAGCTTTTTCTAGTTCTTATTGCATTAAATATTTTTCAAGAGTCTAAGGATAGGAGAAATCACTAGGGCCTAGAAGTGCCTACACCCTAGTTGAACCTTCTCTTTGAGGCTTGGTGCTTGAGAACTTAAGGTACTATTTCTCAAGCTTCCACCTTGTTATATTTTAGACAAGTATAATCATTGTTGTCTCTCCAAGTTAATGTGTTGATATAATTGACTCCATAAACCCTAAAGGCACTAGTCTCTTGTCTCTCTTTTGTTGGAAGGTTGATCAAAACAACTTTCAAACTCTCTTCCTTGAAGCTCTTACTAACCTGAACTAAGTTGCTAACCTAGTCTAGAAATACTAATAGCTAATTTGTTGTTGTTGTAACCTCTGTTACAACCATTATTTGAAGCCAATATCAACATGCTAATTGTTTTATAAACTGCCTATAATTTGTACTAGGCAAGCTATTATCAATTAATGCTAAAGTGTATGTTCAATTGCCTTAGCAAAGTACATTTCTGAATCTTGTTTGTTGATGTCATCATTATTAATTTGTCGTTGTTGCAATCACTTTTGACAGCCTATTAAACTCATTTGTTGATTATAGATCACCCAAAACTTGTACTAGGCAAGCTATAATCAATAAGTGTTGAAATAGTTGTTTAACTGCCTAACTTAATGTAACGTCTTCGGCCATCAACCCCATTGTCGGGCAACGCTACTATGCGGAAATAATCTCATACATATATATATAACATGCATATGCATTAAATCAAATTAACACATTTAACATAGAATTACTGCTAACATAGAATTACTGCCATCATACAGACTTAAATAGAATTAACAACGATTCATTCATGCAACAGAATACATGATAATATTACAAGCATCACAGACATGCATTTTAACTAAAATTAAACACACAATGATACTTATCTTTGAAACTATAGTAACTCCACCAACTACGTGCAGACCTTCCACGAACCTCCCAGCCTTAGACCACGCTGCTCATCACGCTCAATAGTGGGTCACCCCCGAGCTGGGACTAAGCTCCACCTCGGGCAAGGGAATCCTAGACTAGGCTGAGGTTACAGGAAAACTGCACAGAGAAACCAGAAGGATTCTCTCTAGGAGCCTTCTAACGCCCACTACTCACGGACTCTCATTACCCACATGCATGTTCCACCCGGGAGTATACACCTTCATAAGCACAGTCCATCGGTGCTTCACCTCCCTCTTTGGGTCTCGACAACATGCCAGATCAGGAATTCTCAGAGCTCTGTAGCTGGTGCTAGACTCTCTCTGGGAGGAAACGCTTCCCAGCAAACTCTCTCACCTGGAGAGGGTTGGTCACGAGCCTGACAACCCGCCTCTTCAACCACGGGCCTGACAACCCACTTCTTCAGTTTTGATTCAATTCCAATCAGATGAGGGCAACCGAACAACATCAACACTCAATTGACACAAGAATGACGACCACAACAGAAAATGGGCATATGCCTAGAAATGGCAATGGCCAGACGCTAAGACACAGCATGCTCAGGCGATTACCCAGGTGTCGGGTTCCACAGAAGACACAGATCGACCCACGGATTACCAGTTGCAGGATGCGTGACAAGAAATTATGCCGAGGTCGATGATGGAGTCTCATGGTTTCAGACGGAGGATCGAGAAAACTGGCAGAACGAACCTCCAACTCAGTTGACGCTTCAGCTTTTAACCGCATGCGCCTAGGTCAACACTTGCCTTCTCGAGGTTGCATGCGTTCCCTTTTGCACACGTTGGAGCTGCATGCATTGCCTCTCCCAGGACTTAGGATAAAAACATGTTTGTCCCACAACTTTGGAATAATAATAAAATATTATTCTCAGGGACTTAAGCCCCTAAGCTTAGCCCCTCTTTCCAACCTTTCAGCCCCCTTTCCCTTACCCACCTTGTGGAATCTTAGTCCACCATCACTCTTTCTTCATGGTCGGTCTGTACATAGTGATGTTTATATATTATATTAATGATCTGCATAATTACATATACAAAATCAAGCTTTTGGCCTTTAACACTTAGTCTCTCCGGCCTAATAAACACATAAGCCCACCAACTTATCAATACTCGGTCACCAGCCTATAAAACATAATTACAATTCATAAACATGATTACAATTCATAATATAACTAGGGCACTATCGAGGGATATTACAATCCCCTCCCCTTATTTTTGCGTTGTCCTCGGTGCAACTCTTTACACAACATCAACAAGATTTTCAAAATCTTCAAAAAGATGCGGGTATTTTGCCCGCATAGCATCCTCATGCTCCCATGTCGCATCCTCAGGACTATACCAGGTCCACTAGACCTTTACAAGCCCCATGGATCGATTATGGAGTTGTTTGCTTTTCCGGTCCAATATACGCACAAGATGCACTTGCAGGACACCTTCTTGCTCCACCTGAATCACATTCCAATCGATTACATGATTAGCATCAGGTATATATTTCTTAAGAAATGAAACATGAAACACACTATGTATAGTCATGGATGCAGGTAATGCAAGCATATATGCAACTAGCCCAATCCTTTCTAGGATTTCAAATGGCCCACAAAATCTGGCTGCCAACTTAGCGCAGTTTCCCAGCTTCATGGAACTTCTATTGAATTTCACTTTTATGAAGACATGATCGCCCACTTTAAACTCTCTGTGGGTTCTATTTTTATCAGCATAACTCTTTTGCCTATCTTGGGTAGCCTTTAAATTCTGCTTAATTTTCAGCATTTGCTCTTCCATTTCCTTGAGGAACTCTGGCCCAACCATTGCTCTATCAACTGGATTATCCCAGCTTACTGGAGTATTGCACTTTCTACCATAAAGTGCTTCAAATGGGCTCATCTTCAACGATGCTTGATACCCATTATTGTAGGCGAATTCTACCAAGTGTAGGCAGTCTTCCCATTTAKATGGGTTGTCCATCACATACATCCTTAGCATGTCTTCTATTACTCTGTTCACCCTCTCTATCTGTCCATCAGACTCAAGATGATAAGCAATGTTGAAGTTCAGATTCGTTCCGAACCCCTTGAATAACCCTTTCCAGAAATTRGAGGTAAATTTCGGGTCCCTGTTAGACACAATTGTCTTGGGAATACCGTGCAATCGTGTTATTTCCCTCATAAAAATATCAGCAACATCCGTTGCCTTGTGAGTAGTCTTTAACAGAATGAAGTGGGCAACTTTCGTAAGCTTTTCCACTATCACCATGATTGAATCATGCTGCTTTCCAGTTCTGGGCAATCCATTGATGAAATCCATTATCACTACTTCCCACTTCCACTCAGGAATGGGTAAAGGCTGCAACAACCTTGTTGGGTGCCTGTGCTTAACTTTAACCTTCTAACACTTAAACAATCTCTTTCTTCTTACCTGGCCAAAAGTAATGGTTCTTGACTGCTGCCACAGTTTTATGATATCTAGGGTGCCCAACATAAGGCACATTATGCATTTCATTCAAAATCATAAATTTCAAGTCCTAAAAATTAGGTACATAAGTGTTCCGTCAGTTTCCAATTTATAATTTTCCACTTTCTATGGCATCTCACCTTGTTGTAGCTTTGCTACCAAATTCCTGTACTGCAAATCTGTATTTGCAACCTCTGAAATTCTTCTTTTAATATCAGTTCGGTACATACTAATGGTTGTAGCATGTAATTCATGTACTCTCTTGTTGAGTGCATCAACCACTTTATTCTCCTTCCCTTTTATATGCTTGATATCAAAATCATACTCACAAAGAAAATCCAACCACCTACTTTGTCTAGTGTTCAAGGTTGGTTGATCAAACAAATACTTTAGACCGTTATGGTCTGTCCTTAGTTCGAATCTTCTTCCCATGAGGTAATGCCTCCATTTCTTTAGAGCATGTACTATGGCTGCCAACTCCAAATCATGATTTGCATAGTTCCTTTCATGCTCTTTCAACTTTTTGGATTCATAACAAATTACGAATCCATTCTGATTGAGGACTCCTCCTAGTCCTTCTTTACATGCACCTGTACACACTACAAAGTCTTCATTCGGATCTACAATCCTCAGGATTGGAGTACTGGTTAACAGTTGCTTCAATTGCTGGAAGCTTCTCTCACAATCCTCTGTCCACTGAAACTTTTTCTCCTTCCTTTGCAAGGAAGTGATAGGGTGAGATATCCTCGCGAACCCTGCGATAAACCTTCTGTAATAACCAGCTAGACCCATAAAGGATCTAACTTCTGTCACGTTCTTTGGCGCTGACCATTCTCCGATGGCCTCAATCTTCTCAGGATCTACAACTATCACATCCTTCGAAATAATATGCCCCAAGTAATGGATCCACTCCTGATAAAATGAGCACTTGCTCAACTTGGCATATCGTTGGTGCTCTCTTAGCACCTGCAACACCATCCTCAGATGTTGTTCATGCTCTTCCTTCGACTTGGAATACACCAAAATGTCATCCAAAAATACTATGAAAAACTTGTCCAGATAGTCCCCGAATACACCATTCATTAGGCATATAAAAATAGCAGGTGTGTTCGACAGTCCAGATGGCACCACTGTGAACTTGTAATGCCATATCTTGTTCTAAAGGCAGTCTTGCTGATGTCTTCATCCTTTATTCTTACCTGGTGATATCCCGACTTGAGGTCTATCTTCGAAAATATCTTTGCATCCTTCAACTAATCAAAGAGGTCATCAATCCTCGACAAATGATATTTGTTCTTTACAGTTACTTTGTTCAACTATCTGAAATCGATACATAATCTCAACGTCCCATCCTTCTTCTTCACGAACAGGACTGGGGCACCACAAGGTGACACACTTGGGCGTATATACCCCTTATTCATAAGCTCTTCAAGCTGCAATTGCAGTTCTTTTAGCTCTGGCGTACTCATTCTGTAAGGAGCTTTTGACATTGGAGCTACTCCAGGCATCAAGTTTACAGAGAAGTCAATATCTCTTTTCAGAGGTAGTCTGGGTACCTCTTGGAATACATCTTCAAAATATTTTAACACCGCATGATCTCCAATCTTTGAGACCTCATCCTTAGATGCTTCCTCCACATGAGCTGCAAATAATTGACAATCTTTTCTGTAGCACTTCTTCAGCTGCATTGTTGAGATTTCTCTAATAGCAACACCTCTGGAAATTCCTTGGACAATTTTTCGATTTCCTTCCTCATCCAGGCAAGTGAATGCCTTTTTATGACAGTCCAAGATGGCATGGTGCTGCTCCAACCAGTCCATCCTAATTAGACAGTCATAAGAACCTAAAGGCAGAATGTTCAATTCATCCTTTGTTCTCAGTCCATCCATGTCCACGTGACAAGACTTAACCAACTCAGTGACTTTTCTCTTGGTTCCTGTAGCCAGCTGCACTAACCAAGACTTTTCATGTTTGCTTCTCGACAACTGCAAACTTTCCACCACCCTAGGATCTATATAACTATGGCTAGCCCCTGAATCAATTAAAATAGTAAAGGCATGGTTGTTGATCATACCTTCCACTTCAATCATGTGTGACTGATATTCAACTTGCTTGTTTTCTAGGGATGCGTAGATCCTTGGCATTCTACTGCCCATGTCCTCCACTGTTTCAACCTGCTGAACATTGTGGACAACTCTTACTTTGCCATTTTTGTGGGGACAATCTCTATACTTATGGTTCCCTTGACAACCCCAACATTGAATGGGCATATGCCTTGGCCTTTGTTCCCCTACGTCATCCATTCTCGGTTCTCTAAATGATGGCTGTCCTTGAGGACTGTTTCTGAAAAAGGGAGGTTTGTTTCCCTTTTGCCTCTGTTCTTTCTTAAACTTCTTCTGGTCATCCCAAGCCTTCCGAAAAGTAGGATTTTCTCTTTGCTGCTCATATAAGCATTTCCCTCTTCTTATCGTTTCTTCCATGGTCTTAGGGTCGTCATACTGGATCTTGTCACTGATGGAAGGTGTTAGTCCACTCAAATACCTTTGAATCTTGACAGTCTCATCTTTGATGAATGAAACATACTTCAGCAATTCCAAAACTCTTCGTTCGTATTCATCAATGGACATGCTGCCTAGTTTGAGTTCAAAGAACTCTTTCATCTTTCTGTCATAGTATCTTTTAGTCAAGTATTTCTTCTCGAAATATCTCTTGAATTCTTTCCAAGTGATATCTTTCTCTCTAATTTGTTGCACCTGCACAAGTTGATCCCACCACATGGATGCTTTTCCTTTCAGTTGATACATCACAATTCTTCCTTCTGCATGAGAGGAATAATTTTGCAGTTGGAAATATTTCCTCATGCCAAGCAAACATGTTTAAACATCTTCCTCCTTCTTATGTTCTCCATCAAACGTAGGAGGATTAATCTTATTCATTTCACCCTTCAGTTCATCCACTCCAAATCTCCTGTGCTTTCTAGTAGGAGATGGGCTTGAACTATTGAGTGCCCTCCTCTTGGAGCGACCTTGGGAGTGATGATGGTGTCTACCAACACTCCTTGATCTTCTTCCCTCAGAAGTCTGGTGACTCCCTGTTTTGCTTGAGTCCCTGTCCTTGTCCAACTTCTTTTCTATTCTCTCTAGACTCTTCATCAACTTTAAGTTGAATTCTCCTTGTTGTTCCTTAGCTTTCATGAGCTTTCTGCTATCTGCTCGATGAGTTTGGGAATATTTCTGCAATCGTTCAATGATTTTCATCGTATTCCCTTCCTTATCTATCTCTTCTCCATGCCCATTGGGGTTCGACCCTTCAACTCCCAAATGAACATCCATTCCTTTTGCTTCATTCTTTGAACTGGAAGCATTATGTGCCTCCTTCATTTCTTTTGCACTCAGTGGAAATTCTATTTGGTTCTGACACTCGTTAAACTTCTGCAAACACAATGTGCAGACAACCGAAATTTGTCAGGTCATCATTCCTTAACAAATCCCACTGCATTCATAAACAAATCTGACTCAAGATAACGTTCAGTTTTCATTCTCTGTGATTCTCGTTCAATCAAGAATCCTCACAGATTTCTTCTTTCAGAGCTCTGCTTTGCTAAGTTTTCGGGCACTATCCCCTTTCTCTCAGTTTCCCCAACCCACGCGACCACGGGTTGTGCCCACTCGCCTACCCAAGAGGGCGCTTTGTGACTTCACGTTTCAGGGATTCTGATCTGGCCAAATCCAATCCTCCCAATTCTTGATTTTCTGAATCGTGAATCCTCTAGGTGCTAGCTTTTCCCACTAGGCCCCTTTGATTGTGTCATTGGGCTATGACCTGGCCCCAACTTCCAAGCGTTTTGAAAAAATCATGCTTCACATCCCTGGAAGTTAGCTCACCTCATTTCTTCTGAAACACGAACTTCACGCACATCGGATCGACGATCCTGACTTTCCCCACGATCCACGTTCCAGCTCCTTTCTTCGCAAATCAAGACTTTTCATGTTGGAAGTCTTCAAAGTACCTCCCAAAGTCCCTCGGAGTTCCGATTACCAAACTTGTGAAGCAGGGTGGATCAATGGCTCATGTCTATCCAACATCCAACGACTGATACCCACTATGGACTTCTATCATCGAAGCTTCAGGACTTCAGAGCTTCGGGACTTCGAAACTTCGGAACTTCGGGATTTGGAAGATCTTCCTTCCTATGTCCGACTTCTGAACTTCTGAGCTTCTCTACTCTTCGGGCTCACATAGTACAAATGTCACCAATTAAGGCGATGGCACGTGGCACACCTAGGAAGGTCCACATCACCCCAGGTGACATCATCCGACCCCCACCACGTCTACCCTTTTTACTTCGAAACTTCGGACTTCGAATGTTTGTGCATCGACACATCCCACTTCTCCCGATAGCCGAATTCCCGAAATTACAATCTGTTCTTCTGCTTGATCCAACTGTCAAGCTCTTTTCCCCAGATCTACGGTGTAGATCTCCTCGGGACTTCGGAGTTTCGGGTTTCGGAGGTTTGTGCATTAGCGGACCCCGCTTCTTCCAATTGCTGAACTCCAAAAGGTTTCCAGGATAACCATCTTGTACCTTCTCCAAATCTGACGGTCGTAAAGGTTTTTCCTCTCTTTCTGAACAGATCCTACGGCTCCAACATCCCAAGTGTTGAGCTCTCTCTCTCTCTCTGGTCAAATACCACGCCGCCTGCGGTTTTATTCTACTGCTACTCCTCCTGAGTTTTGTAACGCGGCCAAGTAACCCCTTGGCACTCAGAAACATTCTAAGGTTCAAAATCGGTTCCATCCGAACACCATTTCCACTCGAAACCTTGGGTCCAAAGACCACTTATTCGGCCCATCCAGGCTCATCGTTTCAACCTTGGGCTCTAATACCATATTGTAACGTCCCCGACCATCAACCCCACTGTCGGGCAACGCTACTATGCGGAAACAATCTCTCTCTCTCTCTCTCTCTCACACACACACACACACACACACACACACACACACACATATATATAATGCATATGCATTAAATCAAATTAACACATTTAACATAGAATTACTGCCATCATACAGACTTAAATAAAATTAACAACAATTCATTCATGCAATGGAATACATGATAATATTACAAGCATCACAAACATGCATTTTAATTGAAATTAAACACTTAATTATACTTATCTTTGAAACTATAGTAACTCCACCAACTACGTCCAAACCTTCCACGAACCTCCCAGCCTTAGACCACGCTCCTCATCACACTCAATAGTGGGTCACCCCCGAGCTGGGACTAAGCTCCACCCCGGGCAAGGGAATCCTAGACTAGGCTAAGGTTACAGGAAAATTGCACAGAGCAATTGAAAGGATTCTCTCCTAGAGCCTTCTTACGCCAACTACTCACGGACTCTCATTCCCCACATGCTTGTTCCACCCGAGAGTATATGGGAAAATTGATGGGATTTGTGGGATTATGTTGGGGTGCCACACCCACAAAGAGGATTAAAATATTCTAATTAATTGTTGATTTTTATAATGGGTGACTAAACTCACTCATTGGACTTGTATATAAAGGAGAGAGGTCATTGTGACAATTTCTCTTTGAAAAAAAGGATGGAGTTAGCATAAGTGAGCAAGCACTTGTGTTATGAAGCTTGGTGATTTCAACAAAGGGAAATTTTGCAATGTTAGAAAATCTGGCCTAGGAGAGAGAGGAAGCCACAAAGAGTGAATCGTACAGAGGTGTCCATACAAGTTTTATGTACATGTATATAGGTTGCAGTGGGAGGAATCTTGTATGTACGCGGGTTGCAGTGGGCACAATGATGTATGTATGTAGTTTGCAGTGAAACACAATCGTGTATATGTGGGTTGCAGTGAGGAACAGTCATGTATGTACATGGGTTTCAGTAATGTGAATCATGTACAATCGTACAAGGTTTTTTTGGGTAGGGGTAGGTCCGTACAAGATGACATTAGCAACAGTATAAGTGAATTTAGCAAGTTGTATAGGTGGTCTACAACAGATTTGTGGGTAGAGGAAATTTCCATGGATTTGCCAAGGTTTTGCTTTTGTTTTATTTTTGTTATTGGAGGACAAGGTTATCCTCAGATTTTGGTGAAATTGTATTGGCTGGGAGGGTTGGTTTTCCCCTCAGAATTTATGAATTTGATAAAGTTACGGAAAATAAATTTATGTCTCATGTGTAATGATGGTTCATCTCTGATCTTGTTGTTTTTGCTACATATATTTTCAATGTAAAATTGTTCAGTGATAACAGTTAGGGTTTTACTGTTAGTTCACTAGGGAGCAATTTTCAGATCTAAAAATTAGTCACATAAGATTGTATGTGAA
This sequence comes from Picea engelmannii, assembly GCA_009831015.1. Taxonomy (NCBI): domain Eukaryota; kingdom Viridiplantae; phylum Streptophyta; class Pinopsida; order Pinales; family Pinaceae; genus Picea; species Picea engelmannii. Next base: position 503,429 of record ML783306.1, on the reverse strand, counting down.
AATTGGCACATTTGAGTCATCAATTATTTGAAGGTGAAACCATAAATCACTAAAGATGGACATTATGATTAATAAACATGCTTTTTCATTTTTATTATCTCGTTTTTCTTTCTTTGAGGCATAATTAGGGGTAGTTTATTTTCCCAAGATAACCTGGTAAAGTCTTTTACTTCGTAGTATATGCTCCATATGATATTTCCATGAGAATTAATTTGAACTGGTAAACAAAATATCATTTGGACTAGCCATGTGAAAATATGTAGGTAATATGGATTCAAAAGTAGAAATTGACTATCTGGAAGGAAAACTCTCGAAAAAATAGGTAGTTTAAAAAAAAAGGTACTGAAAACATACTTTGGATGTCAAAGTTATGCCATGTTTAAGAAAGGTATAAAAAGTAACCAATGTACCATGAGGCAAGTAGAGGTTGGACCACCCAGTGATGGATGCACAATTAAGTTGCTAAGTATATAAAAAAGTTTATTTTCCTTTTCTAATTTTACCTATAAGCTCAATTTTACAAGTAAGTTACTTATAAAGGGACTCACTTTTAAAAAATAAGTGAAAATCAATTTTACAATGAAGTTACTTTATAAATTAAATTTGCATGCAAAAAGTAACTTAAAAAATAACCAAAGGTACTTTATAGTAATTCACTTTTATAATTTAAGTGAAATGCACTTTATAATAAAGTTACACGATAATTTAAAGTTGCATGATTTTTTTCAAAAAGTAACTTAATGAAAATAAAGACTTGAACTCAATACCTCCTATTTATTAAAGTAACTTTGAACCAAGTGAGTTAATGAAAATACGTAACAAATGTTATGAAGGAGGGGTTTTTTTTTTTACTCTTTGCCTAGAAATGTGTGCTTATTGAAACACTTGTTAATGCCTACAAAAAAATTCAACCTAGTCGCACACAAGAACAAATGAAATTTCGAAGAAAAAAAATCTGAAACTTTACAAGATCAAGGGTTAGAACTTAGTTAGCCTACCCAAAACATGCAAGTTTTTTCTCTATTTCTGATTTGTTGAGATTGCATAAAGCACGGAGCAAAAAACACACGCATAAAAGACAACATTTTCCACTATGTTTATGATTAGCCGATATCGCACAAAGTGCATGACAAAGTGCATACATAGACCAAAAAGAGTAGCAAACTAGGAATATAAACAGAAAAAGAAAAATATTAACACAGTAAAAAAATTAAAAGACATAATGAAACTTTATACCTTTGGATCTGACAAAAATGGTTGTATATTGGGAAAACATAAACCTTTTTGGGTAAAAGGAAAAGTTTTTCCAACTGAAAGAAATGATTTAGATGCAATGGAATAACATGCTCATCTGAGAAATGCACAAAAATAATAGAGCCTGAAAATATTTTGATGCAAGTGGTGACATCGGTTCAAGATCTCGATCAACAATGGCTCATACAAACAAATCAAATATTCATACACTAGTGGTTTGTGTGGTTAAAACCATCAAAGAAGGAAACATTCCATGGCTCTAGCCAACATGACCATTTGAGGCAATATATTAATGCAAAAGAAAAATAGTTTACATAAGAGTCTCTCACAATCGATCTTCAACAAATGACCCTCCATGCTCTTTAAATGGAGATCATGGACCAATTGAGTGTTAATCCACAAATCAATATAGTCTTCAGTATCGAGGAGAATATGAACCCTCAGATCACTTTAGGTCTATAACATGTCGTAATCGTTGAATTACATAACTACAAATGCATACTAAAGAAACACACTTTACCTGAAGACACATTAGACCAAGGTGATCTTTTTTTTTTGTAAGTAAGAGATTTTATATATAAAGGGCCTTTCAAAGCCAGACCAGGGGTACAAAAACTTGAAAACAACTGCACTGTAGTTACTGAACTGCCCCAATAGAGGGGAAACCAGTTCAGCCAGCCGGGAAGTCTAGCAGTTTACAGCCTATCAGCCTTAGAAAACATAACTAAGCTGACTAAAGCTACAACTAAGAAAAGAAACTAGTAAAGATAACCGAACCCTTGTGGGGTCAGACACTTGGCGAGTAACCTGGCCAGGTGGCTTGAGAGGCCGCGTACCAAGGTTCCTTTTCGATGGGCGTCCCTTTGCCTTCCAGATGCATGTCAGCGTCCCCGTTTCTCTCGTCCAAGTTGGCAGCTGGCAGGGTATCTCCAGGCGGACTGTTTGCATATAGGCGTGTAACTGTCACAACCTCCGGGTCCTCATGTGTGACCTGCTCCACAACGACCCCTGTTGAACGTTGCGTCTGATCATTCCTGTCGTCTCCCTCTGCATGGGGTGCCCTTGCTGAAGCCGTACCTTCAGGAGTGGAAGGGAAAGCATCTTGGAAGGTGGAGAGGATCTGGAGGAGGGTTGAGGTCTTCCCATCCATAAGTTGCAGTCGGAATTGGAGGTCCTCCATTCCCTGACGGAGCTCGAAGACCAGTCCAAAGAGAATGGCGAGGATATCTTTCAACTGCGAATCAGGGATGAAGTCGGTAGACAAGTACGCCCTATGTTGGGCACTTCTAAGAGGAGGTGGCGCCCCCAAGGGTGGCTAAGAGGAGCAAACTGCCGGTGCAAAGGAAGGTTCGCTGGTTCTGAAACTCGGTGGGACGGCCGAAAATCGCAAAAGAGAGTCTGACGAACTATCAGTGAGGACTAAGTATTCAAACCGGGAGGCTGGCGGGGTGGAGGAGGCAAGAGGTTCGAGCTTCGGCTCCAGAGGCGACGAGGAGAATGTGGAGGGCGAACCAGGGGGAGAAGCAGAGGTACGGGGACGAGGAGGATGCCAAGGAGAACCTCTTCGTGGCCTTCCTCTTTGATGCGGCATAATGTGCTCCGGTTGAAGGCAGGAAAGAGCTGAGTGCCCCAGGCAAATGTGAAGAGCCTGGAGAGGGCCGAGGGCTGCGAACACCATGAGAGACCAGGATAAACCAGGTCGCGAGCGGGGATGGAAAAAATTTGCAGACGGAGGAGCCATAGTAAGGCTGGTAAAAAGAGTCGGGCACACCAGAGTTAATGGTGCTGCAACGACGTGAAATCTATTAAATGCATGGTCGAGGCGACGATAATTGGCATGAGCCCAACACATGGCTCCCCGCCTTGCTGGCCTGTCCTCTCTCCCGCTTTGCGCCAAGTGTCTCTCACTAACACCCCATCCGGGGGTAGACCAAGGTGATATTAACTAACTCCTAAGTGTCTAAATATCCTAACATAATAAAACTTGCTATGTGTTTACATTATTATTGCTTTGAACATCAATGAGGGTGTTTGACAATGTTAAAGTTAGATTCCTCCTCATGGAAGACACACATGAATACATAGATGGAACTTATGGAAGGTTATTATGTAACTTAATGTGAAAATACATATTTTCACTACCAAAAATGATATGCGACTCATATGACATGTGAAGATCACAATTCCTATGTCCCATATTTAATTGATGGATTTTTTAACTTCAAGAGATTTTTGGAACCACACCTTTTGGATGATAAATCCAAGATCATTGGTATCAAAGGATGCCAATTCTTCAAATTTTAACTCATTGATGACAAGCCAATTATGCAATATAAAACCTTTCTTCATGATAAAAACTGATCACCTTCTATTAATATGTGCATTCATTATTTGATGACAATGCAAACTTACCAATGGGATAACATCAATTGTTAAATCTACAAGTAAGAAGACCGTCTAATATGAATGAAATGAAAAAAAGGGATTAGAAACATATATGTCATTATGGAAGAAAGTAATTGATAAGGGAGAGGAACAATATTAACATCTCAAGATAATTTATTGGGAGACTATATATAAATATTTGGACACCCCCTTTCAAAGCACTAAGCACTCAAAAACTAATTTATGGCCATCCACAGTGTAGGAAATAAGAAACAATGCTCTTATAAAGTCCTCATGAAGTTATGGAAGCATAATTGAGAGAAAATATCCCCACAATTAAAGATAACTACATTAAACCTCTATGTAACAAGCCTAGAGATCAATTCTCTCCAAATGATGATGTTGTAAAGGGACAAATGTTCATAGTACAATCACCAAAACAAGATTGTGTGATATAGTTGGGTAGAGTAAAGGGAAGTGTTTATCGAGATTTAGATGTTATTATCGAGTCTTACAAAGTACAGATTCGATGGTGGAATTCAATTGAAACATCAAAGGTTAACAAAGAATTGTATAATTTTTTTTAAATAAATAGTAGAATAATCATAACCAGCTTGTAAATGCCAACCTTAACAAAGTACATAATGCTTAGGATAAATACTATATCCTAAGATACACATGAAGGTGGTCAAAGACTTAGTATTAGAAGTAAGACAAAAGGCTAACATCCTTGGATTGGTTGTGGCAATGCTTTCAAATTGTCTATTGGTCCCCATACTACTATAAGAAATTTCAAATAACATCATTGGCAAAGGCAAGTACTTTGGAAGGTCCAATTGTTTGGAGAGGGTGGTTGAATTGAAAGGATTTAGGGTTGGAGGATAAAAATGTCATATGGACTGGTAAAGTTTTTCTCAAAGATTGATAGCCAACAATGTTACTATTATAGAGGAGGACCTACTAGTTTGGGCCAAAAACCCTGCTAGTGGTTTCTATACTACAAGGATAATATGTGAGCATGTGTTTATTGATAATCAAGTTAAAATCAAACAATGGTGGTGGTAGAAGTTATGGAAGATCGGGCACCACTAAAAACTAGGATTTTTCTTTGAATGAATCTATCCAACATGGTTTTAATGTGGGATAATGTACTTAAAAGATCCTTTGAAGGTCCAAGATGGTGCCGTATGTGCTAATGCACATCTAAGTTTGTTGCACATATGCTTGTTTGATGTCATTTTTCTCTGGGAGTTTGGATTGTGGTAAAAAATCTTAGTGGGGAGATGGGTAGTTGGAGTGGAATAAATTTGGAGGCTCTCAAATCTTGGTGGGAGGAAAAACTATTTACTGAATTTAAAGCTCTCATTTTTATTGTGTGTTGGGCCTTGTGGAGAATGAGAAATGAAACATTATTTGATGGTGGGATGATCAATCATCTACAAGTCTTCTACAAGAATCAATATGCCTTTAATGGTCTTTGAAAATAAGTAATTGTAAAAGCCTCGAGGTAGGTCAGTACTTTGCAGATTGACTCAAATAGGCCCTAGTATTTTTTTGATGAAGTCGCTAAGAGAAATATAGGAAATGTGGAGTTGGATGGGTATTATGCCTATGAATGCTTCATTTCTTTACATTTGCTTCCATTTTGGGGTTTGGCAGCCATAACATCGCAGAGGTTAAGACCATTCTCATTTTGGTGGGATTAGTAGTGTGAAGGAGCCTAACCGAGTTATAGATATTTGGGGATTCGATACTATTAGTGGAGTGGATCATTGGTCAAAGGAGGAATCTAAATTTTGGCTTTGAGCATCTCATTCGAAAGAAAAAAAAGTAGTTGTAAAAATTAGATAACTACGCTTCTAAGCATATACATAGAGAACTATATGTTACTACAAATGGGTTGTCGAAGAAGGGAGTGAATGTTCAAGTAGGCCTACTTAAAATCACTAAGTCAAAGGATACAAAATTTGTTTTCATGCACTAGTAAGATATTTGTCTAAATTTTGTTAGTCACTTTGAAAATAATATGCAATTTCTGGTTTTGATGTTGATTATGTTCATGGCTAGACATGGTCAAGATATCTTCTTTTAGTCTTATTTTTTAAACTTGTTAAAAAACTAAATCTCGATATTGTTTGATTTTAGTTTGCTAGTCAATAAGATTTAGAACTATAGGGTTTCTCATTTTAGTGGACTTGTTATCATCATGGAGCTAGTTGTAGTTTTGATTTTGGTTGTAATGTTCTTGGACGCGTGTTAAATATAATTTCACCATTTATTTTTGAAATAAGGAATTACAATTTTTTTCTTGGAAAGAATCATTGACAAGAAAACAATATATACTAGGAACACAACTAATCCACTATACAAAATATAAAGCACATATAGTTTTTTATTATCTTTAACGCTTAAAATTGAATCACAAACAATATATAAAAAATGCTCGACACTTTATTCAATATCAAAACTCTTGAGGTAGAGCAACACCATATAATGATACTTTTATTGAAGGATCAACTCTTGTTCACTTTCCTTTTCGAGGGGGGGAACCTCCAACGAGCTAGGCTACAATACATGATTCATAAGGAGGACTTGATCCTTATTTATAGCTAGTAAACCCTAACACTAACCAATCACTAACTACCTAGTGGGCCTTCTTTAATGAGGCCACATTACATTTATTCAATGCTAACTACCTAATAAGCCTTCATGATTTGTAAGGAGGACTCCATCCTTATCTATATCTAGCTAGTAAACCATAACCAACTGATAACTACCTAGTGGGCCTTCTTTAATGAGGCCACATTACAATTATTCAATTATACGTACTTCACACTTGATTAAGGGAAGTTGAAGGTTATCCTAATGATCCTTTGACCATTCGAGGGGATTTCAATCTAATTGTAGCTACTCATGAGAAGAAAGGAGGCATCTCAAGAAGATGTAAGTCAGCCTAAACTAATTTGATTGGCGTGAATTGTCTCATTAATGTAGAACCTAAGAATGGTAATTTTACTTAGAATAATGGAAGACAAAAGAATTCATAATCGATAGACCAGTAAAAAATATACTTAGTGAGGATTGGTTTGATAATCATTTTGAGGTAGAATCCTTCGTCCTCAAAGGGGCCTTGTATGATCATTATCCTATCAATATCAATGTTGCCAAGGGAGAAAGGCCAAAAAACAATGTGTTCAAGCTATGTGGTATGATCACTCACATGTAGAGGGTACAATGATGAGATAGTGGAATGAGAAATGGATCAAGGGATCTCAAATATTCATACTATCCATAAAACTTCAACATTTAAATAGAAGCCTAAAATAATGGAATTTAGAGGCATTTTGGAATATTTTCCAAATGAAAAGAATCTAAAATAAGAAATGCCCAACCTCCAAAATAGGATTGAAGAGGAAAGCTTATATCACAATCTTGTTTTGGAAATAAAATGGTTATTAAGTGAATTTGGTATAATATATAAGAGGGAATACATGAAACACTTTTTATGTGGTAAGGGTTTCTATATTTTTTACTTTGAGAACAAAGAGGATAGAGATCTAATTTTTAGGAATGACCCTTACTTCTTCGGTCCTAGAGGTTTATATCTAAAAAAATGGACCCCGGACTTTGATCTAGATAATGATATTCCATCAATCAGCCTAGTTTGGGTGTGGCTTCCACACTTACCCTTCCATTGTTGGGGGGATGAAGTTTTAAAAAGCATTGGGAATACTTTGGGGAAATTCATTAATAGAGATGAACCCAAGTCCAATATGTACTATTTTTACAAGGGAAAAACTCTTTATGGCTAAGGGTAAACCACAATAGGCAGGTGTGACTGCAGAAATCAACTCAATTCCAACATATGCTATATAAACTAATGTGCAATACAAGAAAGAGGCCTACCTCGATCCAACGTTTGATGATGTTCCACCGTTGAGTACTTTGACCCAAAGCTTTATACCTGCGAGAAGTTCTCAACAAACAAGAAAAGCAAGTATATAGTGATGATATAAAAGGGGTTAGCACATCATATAGAATAATCCATTAATAAACATTGCAAACACTCCCATGGATAATAATGATATATTTGCAAGATGCCAATAGGACGGAAAAAGAGTATTTCTATTAATAATTAATCAACAGAAGTGTCAACATTACAGACTTCCGTGTCGACGCGGTTCGAAACCAAGAAACCGAGTTCCTTCCAAATGGGTCCCCACCACTTCAATCCTCCACCAACGACAAGCTCATGATAAAGAGGCAAAGAGGTCCTCTCGATAATAAGGGAAGAGCTTGGGGGCTGAACACTGTGTTCAGACTTGAGGGGTAAAGGGATGCAGACTCAATATGAAGTAATTTCTCTAGAGTAACTTTTCTCTCAAAGTTGAATGCTTTCTCCTCTTTTCCATAGCTCGAAATTGTGCTCTTATATCCTTCAGAATGTAACTGAAGGGCCAAGTCAGAACGTTTCCAGTATATGGAAGGCCAAGGATCAGAGATCTTCTGTCGTGACATGGAAACCCGACCTCATTTTGTATTTTCTGGCACAAATCCTGATATACGCGAGTTGTAGTGGAGCATCAAGCGTATACACATCTTGTATAACTGATATGGAGCATATATGTGGAAATATATATGTTTTTAGCTCTGGATTCATCAAAAATGGATAAAAAGTCTGCATAGGGAAATGGAAAAAAGGCCCTCTATGCAAGATAGCAATGGTGAGGCAAATCTTGCTATAATAGATGCCCCCTAATGTGTGAGATCAGAGGAGTATCTGTGATGATCTAAATAAATTATAAATAACCCAGAAGTGGAGTGGTAGAGAACTAGCTGGACGAACTCAATTGCTCATATTATGTATTGACTTTGCATACATGGCTACCAAGAATACAATGCAGATCCATGTGAAAAATATACCAAACAAGTGTTCATGGCCATGAATAGGCAAATACAAATGCAGTTATATGCCAAAAGTTTTCATAGTCACGAATAAGGCCCAGTGAAACCAGTCCCAAAAATCAATCTGAAGATATCTATATACCATGTAGTACAATATGATCTCCCATGATAACTGAAGTCAAATAGGTACTGGTCCAATGAAATGGAAGCAACAACTTAGGAAAGACGCGGCCACATAGTGACGTCTTCAAGGCTTCTACACTACTCGTCAATGGTGCAAGTCTACATCATGTGAATAAATGAGTTGAGGTCGAACACGATGAGACATCGTTTGATTACCGATCATTGAAGTATACCGTTAACAAACGCGAGACAACCTACCGATGATGAAAGTAGGTATCAAGGCACCGAGTACATCTCTACAAATGTGAATAAAGGAGTTGGTGTCGAACACTTGATAGATCCATTTATCAGAAGACATTGATGTATTCCCATCTATCAATGGCGAGAGAGCCTGCCACTAATGACTGCAAGCCTCAAGGTACTCATAAAACTCTAGGTTCCATATCTAGAATAAATGAGCTGAAGTCGATGGAAGGAGACCCGCTGAAAGGAGAGCATTGAGGCATCTCTCATCACTTAGCACGAGGAACAAAGCAGGAGCTTCATGATTTGGTGGAGATCGGACGAAGAACATGTTCACGAACCAACGACCTTGTGCGTCTTTCATGTGTGCCAAATGTAAGTGGTACATGAAAAGGACCCTTTGAATAACAACCAATGATGAAAAACTGCTGACAAAGATGAGGAAACCACCAATAAGGCTAATGGCATCCAAGACACTGCACAAATCCCAAAGTGTGAATAGATGTCTTGCCATCGAACACAAGGGAAACCACCCAGTCAACGACCAATGATGAAATGTCGATTGATGGGTTCAAGGTGACCTACCAATGATGAAAGTAGGGCCAAGGTGCATGATAAGACCAAAGTATCATGTGATTCCGAGACATTATTCGAACCATCACAGAGACTATATCCTACGTTAGCACCTTCTCCTCCTTGACTTGGAAAGCCTTGTGTTTTCCCAATCTCTTGTCATCTATCCGCAAGACTGTATAACTGATAGGGAGTGTATATGTGGAAAAATGTATGTTTTTAGCTTTGGATTCATCAAAAAGGGATAAAAAGTCTGCATAGGGAAATGGAAAAAATGCCCTCTATGCAAGATAGTAATGGTGAGGCAAATCTTTCCATAACACTATTGTGCAAGGATCTGTGTGGAGGTTGATCTGGAAAAAGGACTTCCAGAAGCAATAAAACTAAAGTTGGGTGATTGGACCTACATTCAAAATTTGGACTATGAACATCTCCCGTTCAAATGCAAGAGTTGTCATGCATATGGTCATTTTTCCAGAAACTCTCTGAATAATAAACAATCACAGGAAACAGACGCTTCGCAATAGGAAGAAGTATGAAAACATGTCAGGAAGAAAGCTAATACTGGAAAAGGGGTTGGTTTCATCCCCGGGGCATCAGTGTCTGCTCCCAAAGAGGGATCCTCTCATCAAAATCCTACAATAACTGAAAAACCTCCTCCAAAGAAGCTCTTCCCCACTCCTTCCACTTGCATCCCCCCTCCCCCTCCCAAAACTCTTTCGAAATACTGGGTGAACCCTCTTCTAGACAATCTCTTCTAGTCGGTCCAGTGTTGGATCCTTTTGCCCATTCTTCCTCTTCGGCTCTAGAAAGAATATTTGAATATTTAGGTGAAGAGGAAAGTTTTCACGAAGTCAATTAAGAAGAGGATCCTCAAGAACTCGGGGAAATTCCATCCCATGAGATCCTCCCTTCAAAATCACAATCAAATCAAAAAATTGAAGAAGGGGAACTCCATTTGGAAAAACCCATAAATTCGGGGCGTAGATCTAACAAATAAGTCAGAGAAGAAGTGGTGTCAAAAGAGAAGGCCCAAGGAAAACAAGAATCCATAGAAATATAAATGAATACCTCAAATTGTAGAGGAGGAAATAAAGGTTTAGATCTCCCGGCCCACGACATTCATGCCTCTTCCACCCCCCGCCAATGAATTTTCTCTCCTGTAATTGCAGGGGCTTTGGTAATAGATCCAAATTTGAATCCCTAAAATATCTTATTGTCTCAGCCAAACCCTCTATAATTCTCCTCCATGAGAAAAAAATGGAGGAATCAGTTGTATTAGAAACAATAAAAAAAAGTTTTCAAAAATTGCGGTGGAGCGACTGTAAGCTCTCATGGCGCCTTCAATGGAATTTCCACTCTATGGGATGAACAGATCTAGAAACTTGAGGTAACTCTAACCACTTAACACTATCTTCTTATAGTTCTTAAAAATAAATAATACAACAATCTTGTTTCAGTCATCAATGTCTATATGTCTAATATTTATGTTGATAAAGTAACCTGTTGGAACTCCCTATCCGCGCTCAAAATTTCTCTGGATCTTACTTCATGCATAATCGGACGTGATTTCAACACCCACCTTAACTCAGGTGAAAAAAAAGGGGGAAGTAAAGTTAGAGACCCTTTCTCTGAAAATCTATCTGACCTCATTTCAGATTGGGATCTTCAAGATGTTAAACCCAACAAAGGGAAATATACTTGGAGCAACAAGCGTTATATTCTTAGCCACATAGTTGCCCGTCTAGATCGTTTCCTTATCAATAGCAATTTCCTCCTCTCCTCCCTCGAAATATCCTCCCTCATCCTCCCTTCAACCATCTTCGATCATAAGATTGTCTCTTTGATTTTCAGTAAACCTCAGAACTTTGGTCCCCTTCCCTTTCGTTTTAACCCCCTTTGGATTGATAATCTCTATGTCCCCTAATTACATCTTGGAAATCAAGCTAAAAGTAGTAAAACTATCTCTCAAATATTGGGTGAAATCCTCCTCCAGTCCTCTGCATCAAGAAACATTTTAGAAGGTTGAGATCCTTTCAGGTATCCAACAGAGAATAAAAGAAGAATAAGTCACTGAAATGATTCTGGCTAGAGAAAAAGAATCTTAACAACAACTTCACTCCTCTATAATGCCCAGGGAAGAATAAAATTGGAGATTGAAGTTGAGAAGTCTATGGTTAAAAGAAAGGGACTCAAACACTTCCTTTTTTCACAAGCAAGCTCAAAATAGGAGGAATAAAAATACAGTTACAAGTATCCTTTCAAACTCTAGGAAGAAACTGGATACCTTTGAACAATTCAAGGAAGCAACTTCTTATCACTTTGAGTCACTTTATCTACAACCTAATGAAGAAGGATCGGAGGAAGACACACGAGCATTTCTCGGTAATATCCCAGATATAATACTTGAACATGAAAACACCCACTTAGTGAAGAATATCTTAGAAGAAAAAATCGCCAATGCGGTGTGTGAAATGGACCCACACAAAGCCCTTGGGCCTGACGACTTCCCAATCAGGTTTTATCGCCATTTCTAGGCCATTATAAAGCGAGATCTCAAAAAAATGTTGAACTATACTTTGCAAAAACAAAAATTGGGAGGCACCACAAAATAAACCTTCTTATCCCTCATTCCTAAAGAATCAAATCCTTTAAACTTCTCTCTCTTTTTCCCAATCTCCCTCTACAATTCTTCTTACAAAATCCTCACAAAAATCATAGAAAAATGTTTAAAACCTTTGCTCTCCAAGATTATTGCATAAAATCAGGGAGGCTTCCTAAAAAAAACCAGATTACAGATAATATAGTTCTAGTATAAGAAGAAATCCATTCCAACATGAGAAACAAAGACCTAGGAATGGTTATCAAACTGGATATGGCGAACGCCTTTGACTATGTCAAACACTCTTTTATGTTTTTAGTACTCAAATCCTATGGTTTCTTTGATTCTTTTATCAATTTGATCAAGGTTTGCATTGGTTATCCTTGGATAACCCCCCTGATAAATGGTCGTTCCTCCCGTTTCTTCAAAGCTAGCAGCGGCCTTAGACAAGGTTTCCCTCTTCCCCCCTACCTTTATATCCTTTTAGTTGATTCCCTCAGTTAGAAGTTGGAAGAAGAAAAAAGGATTGGCGGGATTATGGGTTTACTTATAGCGCGGGGGGTCAAGGAACTAAGTCACTCTCAAATTGTTGAGGACACTCTTCTCTTGGGGGCGGCTACTACAATCATCTCCAAACGTTTTCAGAAAGTTCTAGACTCCTTTCTCTCTATATCTGGAGGCAAATTGAACTTTTCCAAATGTAAGATCTATGGCTGGAATTTTATGAGATATATCAAAGATCACATCTCCAAAATATTTGGATTTCCCTTCATTACCACTTGGACTCATTTCAAATATCTAGGAATGCCTATTTTTCTAAGTTCTTATGGTTCTATTTCCTGGAAGGATGTCATTGACAAAATTCTTTGAAGGATCCAAAGATGGGGGGGACGCTAGCTTAACCCAGTTGGCAAAATAGTGCTCCTCAAGTATTTTCTCTCCTCTCTATCCATCTATCAATGCTCTGGTCTGCTTTCCCCCAAAGGTATCCTTGAAAAAATTTCTAGAGCTCTTTGAATTTTCCTTTGGGCTGGGGGGAAAACTAACACAAATAAATTCCATCTTCTCAAATGGAAACTTGTTTTCCAACCTTTAAACAAAGGAGTTATATCCATCAGAGATCCAAGTCTAATGAATTCAACTCTAGGAGAAAAACGTGTCTGACGTCTTATCTCAGGCCCTCTAAAATGGTGGAAATATGCTCTTGTTGCCAAATATTTCAACTCCTCAAGACTTCGCTGCTTGGAAGTTCCCCCTGCCCCGCTTCTTGGCTCCCCAATTTGGCGTCTCCTAGAGAAATCTTCTCAACTTATCAAATCTAAACTCTCTTGGCCCCCAGGAAATGGATCTCAAATAAATGTTTGGACAGACTGTATCTTGGATCTAGAACCAATAGGAAGACAAGACTCCCTCTGCCCCTTGAAAGACTGGTGCTACTCCAAAGGTCTTATCCTTCTCCAAGACTTCTGCATTTGTGCTCCTGATGCTGACTGGATCAATTGGAAACCTATAGACACCCTTGCTTAGCTTCTCCCTTTGGCCTCCCTTTTCTACAATATGTTGGCAGTTTGTGCTCCCATTAATTCTCACAAATTTGACTCCCATAGTTGGGGCCTCTGTAGCTACACAGTTAAAGAAGGTTACTCTTCCCTTCAATCCCCCATTCAGGGTCCTCGAGTCTCCAAAATATGGAAAGAGATATGGTATGGACCTTCTCTTCCCAAAGTCAAAATCTTATGTTGGTTGATGGTTCATGGTAAAATCCTAACTTTGGAGAACTTGAAAAAACGAGGAATAATGGGTCCTTCATGATGCCCCCTCTGCCTTGCAGCCTCATATTCCATCCCTCACCTTTTCTTGGAATGTTCTTACTCTTCTCAACTCTGGAACCTCCTTTTCCTTCCACTGTTCCCCCAAATATTTCCACCAAAGAATTGGAATGATTTTTTCATTTCTTGGAAACAGAGATATGTTGGCATCTTCAAAAACAAGAAATTATTCTCTCTTTTATGGAAACAAATTCCCAAATTTGTTTGTTGGGAAATTTGTCTAGCAAGGAATCATGCTATCTTTCTTGAGAAGCTCACCCCCCCCTGTAGTGCATATTTTCCAAAAGTTGTGGCTTAATATCTGAAATATTCTCTTCCAGTTCAGTTTAGCTTGATCCCCCAGGTTCCCTAGATCCAAATGAAGAAGATTAGATCTCTAACATTTTGGGTCCAAACTACCCAAGAAAGTTCCCTTCACCAAACAGATCTACCAAGAGGCAAAAATGGCAATTATGACTCAGGGACCCTGATTTCCTTGACTGGAAATGACAACAAACCTATCTTATTCTTTTCTTCGATGGAGCTTATGTAGGTAACCCAACGTCGGAAGGTGCAGGGGGAGTCATCATAGATTCTAATGGACAAAATATTTTGTATTACTCTTGGGGGCTAGGAAATTGTTATAAAAACAAGATCGTGAAGCAAAAAAATAAAACAAATGTGGAAATAAAACATAGAATATACACAATACAATAGAGACACATATATACGTGGTTCACCCAGTGTGGGCTACGTCCACCAGAGAAATTTTCAGGTCCTTCCTTTATTATTATCCAACAAATGAAGGGATACAACCTACAACAAACCTGCTATAACTTCCTCTTCTTTCTCTCACAATCTTCTCTCTCAGAATATAATATTCATAATGATACATAGTCGCAATACATTTCCCTCATAAAAGAGGGTTTCCTTCTAGGGAAAAAAAAACCTAACATAACTTCTACCATCAGATCTGCGACCTTATAATGAACGGTCCAGATTTACAATCAAATTACAATATACATTTAAATGGTGGAAATATGCTCTTGTTGCCAAATATTTCAACTCCTCAAGACTTCGCTGCTTGGAAGTTCCCCCTGCCCCGCTTCTTGGCTCCCCAATTTGGCGTCTCCTAGAGAAATCTTCTCAACTTATCAAATCTAAACTCTC
>ML783306.1:425268-450486 GCA_009831015.1 Picea engelmannii | reverse complement strand
ATGACACTTGTACATCTCTTCTTCTCTTTATTTTCCAAAAGTGGCTGATTGGATAGATTTGATAATTTGTTAATAACGTCTTAGAAGAGGTTCCAATTCGTTCTCATGCAAAAATATTCGATCTGGGCAAAAACCATAAGATTTTGGCCGTAACAGATCTTTCACCAGCTTACTTACCGACAAATCCGCTCCTAAGCTGGTGAAAGGCGGAGCTTTCACCAGCTAATTAGCAAAATTTTTGGCGAATTAGCTGGTGAAAAGAGAAAATTTTTCAAAATCAAATTTCTCGGTCATAGAAAATCCATTTTTCATGCTTGAATAGTCGATCGACATCTAGAAATCCTAAGATTTCCAATAGTGTTTTCAAATATTCATTTGGAGCTCGGGAAGGGATTGAAAAGTTCCCTGCAATATTAGGAATCATTCTTTCAAAAATGCCAGTGCATTTTTGATTGCTAACAAGAAGGACAGACCGTCCAATTCTTTTCTCAACAAAGAGCCACTGCGTCTCCTTGCCATTTGCAATTCAAAACCACAAACGATTTTGCACACCAAACACTGCGATATGCTATTTGGGCCGAGGTCTTGCGCTGGTGAAAATACTCGACTCTGTTTTTCAACATTGAAAACTTACCATACAATTGTGGGTGATGCATGTTGGGGAAATGATGCGGCGATTTGATGTCACCATCCATGTAGTACCGCTCCCTCACCTGTATCTATGGATTCAAATTCGCCATTTCCAACGCCATGATCATGAACCATGCATTTCTGAACGAGATTCACTTTGCAATCCGATTTAGACGTGCAAACCCGAATCTCCATCATTATCCACTTTCACCAGCGCATCATAATGATTGCATGACGTGGGCTGAGAATGCCATCATTTGATTTTTAAAACGTGAAGAGAACACACGTGATTCCCGCTTTCACCAGCTAATGGCCCGTGAGAAATGCTCCTTAGCTGTTGAAAATCACCGCTTTCACCAGCGAACCATCATCTTTAAAACACGCATTAGCTGTTGAAAGCCTTTTTTATGGAAATTTTAAAGAGAAGACCTTTATGGGTCGTCTTATTTCTAAGACAAAAATCAAAACCTAAGTCTTGCTACTAGAAAAGTTCAAAACCAAATTTGAGAAAACTACCAATAGCCATGCTATCAACCACAAAATGCAACCATAGTGACTGATTCATTTTGGGAGCTAAAACTTGTAACACATCATTTTTTACATTTGCTTCCTGATTTTTCTCCTCCTGTCCATCTCTTTGTTTCTTTTGAGCTCTGCAGTCTTTCTTTGGATGTCCTTTCTTCCCACAATTCCAACACTCTATCTTTCCAAATCTGGATTTGGATCTACCCTTCCTAGAATTCTCATGCTTCCCTAAGCCCTTTCCTCTATCCTTTTGTCTTCCCCTGTTCTCCATGTTTAACACATTACCTGATGTCTCACCTGTGCTTTTTCATCGCATTTCCTCACTAAGGATAACACCAACAACATCATCAAAGTTTGAAGTGTTTGAACCAGAGACAGAGTTATTTACAGCCATGACCAAGCCATTCCATCTTTCTAGAAATGAGAACAATATTATAAGAGCCCTGACCTCATCATCAAAGTCCACTTTTATAGAAATTAGTTGATTAGTAACTGTATTAAATTCATTTAAATTATTTACAACAAACCCACCTTCTGACATCTTCATATTAAATAATATCTTCATTAGAAATACCTTATTGGACATCGAGGGTTTTGTTTATCCAATGCATCCATCATATCCTTAGTTGTCTTTTCTTTCGAAATATTGAAATCCATCGACACTTCCAGGCTCAACTGTATTGTTCCTAGTGCCTTTTTGTCAAGAACCTCCCATTCTTCGTCCTTCATGGTTGTGGGATTCTTTGTTATTCCACCCAATGGTAGGAATAGATCCTTCTGATATAAATAATCTTCCATTTGCATCTTCCATAACTGGTAGTTTTGGTTGTTAAATTTCTCGACCCTAAACTTTACACCTTCTGCCATTTCTCCCACTCGAACTAGGAAACCCTATTTTCTTATGAGTGACCTTTCGCTCTGATACCGACTGTTAGAAAAACAGGATCATGGAGCAATAAAATAAAACACAGAAGATACACAATACAATAGAGACACATATATATGTGGTTCACCTAGTGTGGGCTACGTCCACCAGAGAAATTTCTAGGTTTGTCCTTTATTATTATCCAACAAATGAAGGGATACAACCTACAACAAACCCATTGTAACTTCCTCTTCTTTCTCTCACGATCTCCTCTCTCAGAATGCAATATTCACAATGATACATAGTCGCAATACATTTCCCTCATAAAATAAGGTTTCCTTCTAGGGAAAAAAAACCCCTAACATAACTTATGTCGTCAGATCTGCGACCATATAATGAACGGTCCAGATTTACAATGAAATTACAATATACATTTACAAGGCAATTTTTCCTTCGAGGTGTTAGCACTCTGTAATTTCCAGAGGTTGTAGAAGAAAAGATAAAGGTAACTACCAAACCACTTTGGAAGCTGGGATCTAGCCCTGACAACTTCAGAGAGGAATCCCTCTATAGGATTTAGATTTGTTTGAGTTTAGAATGTTAGGCTAGTTATGACAGTTCAATGTTTGCTTGTTTGTTTGAAATATCTGGTTGATTGAATGCTTGATTTTCCATTGGGATATGGGGTTTGTTTTTAAAGATAGGAATCCGATTCATCTTTTTTATAAGGTTTTCTCCATAGGGTAGGGTAGTAAAATTGTTTGGATCTAATTAAATTAAATGAAATGAATGAGTAGAAAACAGGGGAAGTCCACTAAGTAGAAGAGCAGTTAACAATTCCTTTACTTAATTTCAGATGAAAAAACATGAATATAGTTCAAAAACAAGAAACAAAGTATAATGAGATAAATTTGTTCTTTAACTTTCTTTGAATGATTATAATTGGAAACACATGCAATGATTACAGAGAATGAAAAAAATTAAACCAAGAGAGAAAGCACATCACTAACAGTCTGACACGAGAATCTTGTGAATAAGCCCTTTTATTATTGGTCGATCCTTTGAAAATTTACACAATAGCTTTTGGATGCAAAAATAAACCCTCAATACTTCGAAACTAGAAGTATTTATACAACTATTTACATCAGATCCTATCATAAGTGATCAGGATATTTTGGAGGGATATCTAAACTAACTAAATCTCAAATTAAAAAAATTGTAGGAATCTTGTAGATTTGCTAGGATCTCTGGTGTTGATTTGGTGGAAGTTGTTGATGACATTGTATCTTTGACTTTATTTAGTTGTTGCTCCTTGCTGACTGAGACATCAAACATGTCTTTACTCAAGTAATGTGCATAGCTCTTCCCACCTCTTTTTACTTGGGATTGATATCTTGAGTAATTTTCTGTATATTTCACCCATCTCTGTGTACTTGGAAAAAGTAGGCTTTGTGATGAAGATATATTTGATTTCATGCTGGATGCTCAATTCAAACTGCAGTGTCTCCAAGAAATATTTACCATTGATGCTTCCATGTATTCCTGCAAACTTTGAATTGTCTTTTGCCACTGTGTTCAATTTATGTTTGTAATCGGGTAGAATGATCAATTTTTCATTCAGTAATAACAATTCGGGAAGCCCTTTCTTGTGTAGCACCTCAAACTTGATGAAGAACCTCTGCACACCTATGTCCATTACCTGAGATTTTTTTTCCAGCTGCAACATTAGGCCTTTATTGGTCAAAACCTTCTTGATCTCCAGGATGGTTTTAGTTATGTCCTCAATCTCCAACTCTTCTAACTCTTGTTTGTTTTTGGAGTTTAGAAATATGATGAGCTCTGTGGCCTCTGTTGGTCTTTCTCCCAATTCTTCCTTGATGATTTCTATTGCTCCCCTAGCTTTCTGCACTAATTCATGCTGCTCAAAAACGATATGTATGGAGGGCCATATCTCTGTCATATATTTTATGATATCTATCCATATGTTTTCCTTAGATTGGGCTAAGGTATTTTCCATGGAAGTCTCTTTCCCTAATTGTTGCAGTTGTTGACTGAGCCTTTGAGACTTATGTATTTCTTCTTGGTGACTAGCTTGGAACATTAATTTCAGTTCCTGTAATGTCCTTACCTCTTCCTGTAATTTTATGATTTCTTCCCCTTTGTTGGTAGCCCAACATGTTTTTAACTTTTTATATCAAATAATAACCTATGTAGCTACCTAACTGGGGTCGTACATTTTTCTGTTCTTCATGAGAAACTTTCAAAACGACAACTGTAAGTTTTCAGTTTTTCCTATTGTTTTTGTTTTCATGCTTCGTTCATGACTGAAAGCATGAAAACGAAGCATTGAAACTTATGACTGTGTTACCACTCTTTTTAAAAAAGGTTTATAAAAGGCAAAATGGCTCCACAGTTTTTATTAATGAAGTCTTGATGCTTTCTATGAAGCTTTTACTCTTTATTATGACGCTTCGAATGTCAAGCATGCCTATGGATTGCTTTTTTTGGATCAACTAAGGATCATTTAATTTAAGCATTGATATGTTTTTGTGTGGTTCTTGGTCATACGCCCCCTTGTCACTAGACTTTGGTCTATAAGTTCCCCTCTCCCAAACTTTAGGACCGAACCCACTTTGTTGCGCACTCATTTTTATTTTAATGCTCTGGTCATGGCCTGTACTATATGAGAGGTGGCAGTCCGATCATAGTCAACCCATAATTTCAAAGCCTGGTCTTGTGTTTTGCAACACCCCTCGCATTCATTTCAAACAATACCTATCTTTTCGTTGTGAATTTTCTGCTCATACGCCATATACTGTTGATGATTTTTGGGCCTGGAGTATAGCTCTAGTATGCTATTACAAACCCTCCACATGCACCGTGTTTGGGTGATTGCCTGTTGATTTCCCATGGCCCCGGTTGTTAGGATCAAACCCAATGACACTTAGACCTTGCTCTTGTGCGATGATGCAAGGGAGGATCTCGAGGGTCACGGTTGGCTTGTTTTCCTTGAGAGGTTCCAGGGTTTCAAACTACAGACTGCTCAGGAATTCGCCCTCTCATTTGATGGATGTCGAGCTAAGGTGGGGGACATTCAACTTGAAGTCACAGAGGACTTTTTAAGCCAAGCAACAGGTCTCCCTGCGAGCGGGCATAAGTGGTTTAAGAATGCTAAGGTAGAAGAGGTTCCATGGAGTCTTTTCTTTACATATCAAAAGATCAATGGCTGTGACAAAGGTATGCCAGTGTCCCTATTAAAAACCTGATGGCATGCTTTTCTTCCATTGTTGAAACAATTTGTGACATGTGAAGGCCATTTTGGTTTTGTGTTCCTTTATCACCTGCGTCTGCTCATGAATTTCATAGGGTTTCCTTTAAACATGCCTTATTACCTGTGGAGAAGCCTGTATAAAATGGCTAAGAGGTATAAAAAGAAACATTTGGATTCAAGCCTTTTCCACCACGGTTTGATAAAAATTATGCTTGCACATCAATTGAAGTTGCAGAACGATGACTGGGATTCTTTTTTAACCTGAAATGGTTTTGCTAACCCCAATGATGTAGAGGTTGACAAACCTGTGATTGAGGAAACCATAGTCTATCCTAGAGCGTTCCCCTCATCTACCCAGGCCTATGTTATGACCACCCACAGTAAGCCTTTACCTGACCCAAAAGTTGCTGAGCAGGCCCATGAGCAAGTTGCACAGCCTAACGTCTCTGTCAAAAATGCAAACAGACCTGTAGGCAAGATGTCTAAAGGTGATATTGATTTGGGTTTTAAAAATAAGAGAGATAGAAGGTTGAATTGGAGGAAGTTGCGAAAAAAATCAAACCCTCATGTGAGCTCGATCAATATGATCAAGATCCATGAGAGTTTGGATTCCGAGATTGATAGATTTCTTGTTGAAAAAGACCCTCTTTCTTTCCAAACAGACCTGGATCAGTCTTACAACTTCGTGGATAATATACCACCTTGTCTGAAACATAGTGAAGGGTTTCCAAGTATTAAGTTGGGTAACAAATCTACAGTCCATGTTGGGGACGTTCCGATGCACAACCATGGGTATTCTCAAGGGACCATCGCACAGTCGCAATGTGAAACTTGCATGTTCTGGATTGACAAGTATTACACCGATATACCTATTTTACAGTCGCAGATTAAAGCTCTTGCTGATCAGGTCAACGCCTTAACAAATGAAAATCGTAGGCTCGAGTCCGTCATTCAGAGACAAGGGAAACAAATGAAAACTACAGGGAATGTGATATTAAAAAATGTCGAGACTGCAACAACCATAATAAATTATGAGATCACGTCATATGATTTGATTTTACAGTTAGAGGTAAGATTTATTTTTATTTTAAAATAGTGTTATTCATCAAATAAATTAGATTATTTTGTTCATTGAATAAATTAGATTTCATTACTAAAATAGACTAGCTACATAATCAACAGATTCTGTAGCCAGTCTATTCTAATTCGAAATTTGCAAAATTATGGTTAAATATATATCTAAGTGTCTCTATTTTATCTTTTCTTTTCAAGATATCTAGGAGTTTATGGTGACCAAGTGATCTAAAGCATTTTTGGGACTTTTTAGCCATATCTATGATCCATTTTTGTATAAACAACAAAACTTTTTTTTAGCTTTTAGGATTTAGTGTGATCTGGGTGGTTATATTCCCCCTCTATGTTTGTAATCAATAGATGATTGTATCTTATCACAAAATATAAGACAATTACCTTTCTGAAGACTTTAAAAACTCATTATTTTTGTAATCAAAACATCTTGGCCTAGGGATGAAGGTGGACAACTTATACACGAATTTGGACAAAACATATGTTTACATTTCTGCTTTAGCTATCTATAAATATTGTTTTCATCTATGGTTTGTTTATCTTGATAATTCGATAATTGTTGATAGCTTTTGTCTTCACAAATTATTATGTCGTCAAGATAATTTCTTTTAATATAGTCCACATTTGGTGCTTCAGTTATTAAAAAATAGTGATAGCTTGTTCAATTCAAATGATAAGATTTATCTTTTAATTTTGTTGAATGATTGAAAGAAGGTTGTTACAGTTAGATTTATCTTATGTGTAATTGCTTGCAACTACAAATATCACAGTTATTATTTGCGTCTTATCGTTCTGTTATTAAAATCCAACAGTCAATATACTGTTTCACATTTATTCCGAACAATGTAAAGGTTCATTGCAGGTTTATCTCTTAGACAGACTAGATGGACGTTTCATGATCATACAGACGTCGGATGCATGCCGATTAACTCATTAATAGGTTAGTTTATTTCTTTTATCGTTTGTTTGTTTTTCGAAACCCTTATATGTGGTCTGGTTTTCACCATCTACATATTCCCGTTTCATAGTATATTTTGATATTTAATCTTATAGATAAATATCACAAATTATTATGTCGTCAAGATAATTTCTTTTAATATAGTCCACATTTGGTGCTTCAGTTATTAAAAAATAGTGATAGCTTGTTCAATTCAAATGATAAGATTTATCTTTTAATTTTGTTGAATGATTGAAAGAAGGTTGTTACAGTTAGATTTATCTTATGTGTAATTGCTTGCAACTACAAATATCACAGTTATTATTTGCGTCTTATCGTTCTGTTATTAAAATCCAACATTCAATATATTGTTTCACATTTATTCCGAACAGTGTAAAGGTTCATTGCAGGTTTATCTCTTAGACAGACTGGATGGACGTTTCATGATCATACAGACGTCGGATGCATGCCGATTAACTCATTAATAGGTTAGTTTATTTCTTTTATCGTTTGTTTGTTTTTCGAAACCCTTATATGTGGTCTGGTTTTCACCATCTACATATTCTTGTTTCATAGTATGTTTTGATATTTAATCTTATAGATAAATAAAGATAAAAACAAAAAATAGCTTATTTTTCTTTCTTTATCTACTTTCGTCAAAAGAGTCATCTGTTCATAGATTTTCGTGAGTTCAGATTAAAACTCACAACTTGTATATCTTTCACATAAATTAGATAAACAGATCTGTATTGTAAACATTATTTCAAAATAGTTATATAGATACGTATGTACATATATACACCAAGTAGTTAATTGTCAATTTATTATTTTTTCTTTATTTTGTTTCTTTTAGGACTGTTAGATTGGCCAACAAAGCCATTAAACCTGTCGGAATGAGTCATACCAAATGGCTTGGTTTATTTAGACAACCCCAGACCAGACTCATTCTTCCAATTGACGGACGATCATTTTCGTCTGCCAACAAATGACGCTAGAAGGAGGGCCTGAACACTATTGATGGCACATGGAGTTCGCAAGACTCCTCCCCCACACACCCGCTCACCTATAGTAACAAGAAGTCATTCTGATGACAATATTGCCTCTCAAACAATAACCACATCAAACGAAAATCCACAGATTACTGTTGAACCAGTAACACCAAACCCCCCGGTGTCCGACGTACAAGAAATTGTTCGTCAATCACTCCTAAGGACACACGGTGCTTTGGCCCGTATCAGACAACCATGTTGACCACTGAACCAACCGCTAGACTTTTCTGATATTAGAGAGCAACTTGAAGGCACTAGTCTTATCCTAAATCCTACAGATCCAGATCACATCCCCACTCTTGTAGCCATAGGATCTGGTATCCCACCGTCACCACCGCCTTCATCTCCCTCCTCTTTAGGAGAAGAGTCATCGGATGAAGGCAGTTCTTCATATCAGCCTTCGACACCACCCACTCCTATGGAAAATCCAAACAATCCCGCTAGACCTTGGCTCGATCAAGATGAAGTGGCCATCCCTGGACCCCAACATCCTTTGCCTAAACATTCGGAGAAATGGCTCCCTAAATTTGATCCAGATTCCAAGCAAATCACAGAGGATCACATTAAAAAATTCATGCTAGCCATTAGACTTCGAAGCGTAGAATATGAAGATGTAGTATGTAGACTTTTTTCGTACACATTTGAAGGCAATGCCTCTACTTGGTATTTTGCTCAACAACCCCGCACCATTGTATCTTGGGATAGATTCGAATCTTGTTTCCTTGAGAAATTTAGAGATGACAAATCTCTCGAAGTCTTAGTAATGGAACTCTTCAGTTTAAATATAAACCCCAAGGAAAAAATAAAAGATTTTAATCAAAGGTTTCTAACATTAAAAAATCGAATCCCCACTGATTCAATGCCTGCTGAAAATATTATTGTCGCATACTACACCAAAGCCCTGCGCCAGAACATAGCAATCTGGGTAAAAAGGTCTAAGAAAACAACATTATTGGAAGCCTTCGAGGAGGCAAGCCAAATTGAGAAAGATATTCTAAGCCTAAAAGACAATATCTGTAATGAGGCAGAGATTAACTCATCTTCCAAGAAGAAAATATAAATTCTTCCTAGACCTCCCCAAACCAAAACTCAATCAGATGGTTCAGATCTGGAAAGTTTACATAAGGTCGTTCATAAGTTGTCAAATCAAGTTATAGATTTAAGGAGATCAGATGAAGAAGCTTCTTCAAGCAAAGGGTCTTACAAGCCCCCTTTTAGAAAGCCTTTTCCCACAAACCGACCCAACTTAAATCTTGAAGGCCTAAATCTAGAAAGCCTACAGTATGTTATCCAGACAATTCTGGAAGCACATAATAACTTAGTTCCCCCCGATATTTCTGAAGAAGTGGTTGAACAAGAAATAGTGGAAGAGGACGAATCCTCTCCCAACATCTTCGGGCATTTTTCTGATAGTATCTTTCAAGCCAATTTTGAAACGGTGCATCCTTACAATACCAGAAGCAAAACAACGAATAAAGCCTCTTCTGAAATTGGAACTAATGCTCCTCAAAAATAGTCTAAATAAACTGAAACTAAACAGAATTCAACAACACCAAGTTTAGAATACGATTTGATTGAATACCTCAAAAAACTTAGAGCTAATATTTTTGTTTATGAATTATTGAAATTTCCTTTTCTTTTGCAAAAGATTTTTCAGAATATTGCAGAAAACAACAAAAAAAACAATCTGAACAACAAAAAATTGCAGAAAACAACCCTAAAACACTTCAAAAGGCCTCTGTTAAAACGACACTAGAATCCTCTGATAAAAGAGACCTTGCTGTAAAAAATGTAACAAATGTAGATAAAATAATTCCAAGGGCTGCGACAAAAAACCAACAAAGTTCTGCTGTTAATACTCATAGAAATGTCCCATAGGTTTTGTTGACTTTTGAAATTTTCAATAGGAGTATACATAATTGTATGGTAGATTCTGGCGCGTCGTCAAATGTAATGCCTTGGTCTGTCTACTAAAAAATCAATGCTGAAGTTCAACCTTCCAGTCTGAAAATCATTCAGCTTGATCGGACCAATGTTAAGGTAATAGGTGAATTAAAAAATGTCTTTATCAGATTATCGTCTAATCCTAAAGTCCACCAGATTATTGATATTATTGTTGTTGATATCCCCGAAGTATATGGCTTATTTTTAAGTAGGGATTGGTCCGCACAACTGCATGGTTACTTTGTGACAGATTGGTCTCACTTGTGGCTGCCAGAGAATGGAAAGCCTAACAGAATCAAGATCAATCGTGAGTGTTACCTCAAGCTCATGGTAACTAATTTAAATGACGCTAATGAACCATTTACTGCTTCCGCCAATTAACCCGAAATGCAGGGGATGAACACCTTTTTCGGTAACTTTGTGGATGAAATTTCTACCATTATTGACTCGAAACAACATTCAGAACTCATGACATGCACACAGTCAACAGTTCTCTCTAAACTGTCACATACAGCTGATGATAATCATATCTGGTCTCTTTACTTCGATGGATCTAAATCTAAAGAAGGAGCCGGTGCAGGATGTGTGCTCATTAATCCAACAGGTAACAAAACTTTGATCGCTTGCCGATTAGAATTTGAATGCACAAACAATACGGCTAAATACGAGGCACTCCTGCAAGGTCTCAGAAAGGCACTAGATTTGAAAGTACAAAATTTAATGGTATTCGACGACTCAGAAATTGTGGTCAGACAGGTAAAAAATTCCATTCATTGCCTTTCTCCACACTTGAAAAGTTATCAAGCTGAGGTATGGAATCTAATGCACAAAATTTATGCGTTTAACATTAATTCTATTCCAAGATTGAATAATTTCGAGGCTGACTTGTTGGCTAATGTTGCTTCTAAAATTTTCCCGCAGAAGGCCTTTCTCCTAACACCTTTTCGGTTGAGTTGTTGTTCAGATCATCCGTCCCGGACAACATCACTAATTGGAGAGTTTTTGATGACGATCAACAGATCATCAATTTCCTGCACATGGAAGATACTTTCCAAGGTGCAGTTATCGATGAAGACACTCATGACGAAGACTTACACAATTTCACAGTAATATCGGACCCAAGATCTCCAGAATCAACATCAGATCTGGTAAATTCTATCCCAAAATCCGTGGTAAGATTAGAAAAGTTTTATGATTTGCATGATAAATTCAGAAAATCAGTAAATTGTAAAACAAATAGTTCTTTCTTGACCCATGAAAAAGTGAATCTAGGAACTAACGATAATCCACAATGCATCAATTTGGGAGCAGGATGTTTTGAGAAAGAGAAGTCAACCTTTATTAAGTTGTTTAAGGAATTTAAGGATGTCTTTTCTTAGACATATGATGATCTAAAAACCTTCGATCCTAACATCATACAACACATTATTCCCATGAAACCCCAGACTCAACCTTTTCAACAAAAGTTGAGAAAGATGCACCCAAAACTTGAACCAACGGTCAAGAAGGAACTAAACAAACTATTGAACGCAAAGATAATCTTCCCGGTGAGACATACACAGTGGGTCTCTAACCTTGTCCCTGTAAGGAAGAAAAGTGGTGAAATTCGACTATGTGTCGATTTTCGAAATTTAAGAGCATCTGATAAAGAAAACTACCCTGTTCCTCCCATGGAACAAATTCTCCAACAGGTATTCGGTTCTGAAAGATTGTCACCGTTAGATGGTTTTTCAGGGTATAACCAAGTCCTAATGTCTCCCCCAGACCAGCTGAAAACCACTTTCCGTACTCCATGGGGTACCTATGCTTATAGAAAGATGCCCTTTGGGCTTATAAATGCCGGTGCCACTTTCCAGAGAGCGATGGATATCGCTTTTCGCGGTCTAATCAATCAATATGTAGTAGTCTATCTAGATGATGTCATTGTCTTCTCAAAGAATAAAGGAGATCATTTAGCTCATCTGAGATCTGTTCTACAACGATGTCGTAAGTACAACATCTCTCTAAATCCCAAAAAATCTGTCTTTGCAGTGGAACAAGGCAAGTTGCTCAGATTCATAGTATCCAATGAAGGGATGATCATTGACCCTGAGAGAACTCAAGTCATTTCAAAAATTCCTCCCCCCTCTTCCAAAAAGTCTATGCAATCCTTTTTAGGTCATATAAATTTTGTTAGAAGGTTCGTCCCGAGTTTTTCAGAAATGGTCAGGCCATTACAAAACTTAATAAAAAAGGATGTGCAATACCATTGGGGACCTCTAGAAAGTCAAGCTTTTGACTCAATAAAAAAGACCATAGTGGAGGCTCCATCCCTAATGAGCCCTGAGTTTTCATGAGATTTCACTCTTTACACGTTTGTCTCTGATCGGTCTTATGCCGTTGTGCTAACCCAAAAGAATTCTGAAAACAACGAAGTTCCTATTGCCTTTATGAGCTCAACTTTTAAGGGAGCAAAGCTTAATTATCCAGCTGTATATCAACAGGCTTACGCTGTTTTTAAAGCGGTAAAACATTTTCGATCTTATCTACTGAAGTCTAGAACGAAAGTCATTGTTCCTTACCCCACTGCTAGAAATTTGTTAGTACAGAAAGAACTGGGTGAGAAAAGGGAAAACTGGGTCACATCCTTACAAGAATATGACCTTGAGATCACTCCAGCACAAATTGTTAGAGGCCAAGGTTTATGTAAATTAGTTGTTGATTCAACTATAGAACAACATAATCAAACCAATATGTTAATTGAAGATCAGCATAATCAAAATCAAATCTGCTGTGTACAAAATCATACAAGTCCTTGGTATGATGACATTAAGTTTTATCTAACACATGGAGCAACTCCTCGTCACCTTGATCCCAAAAAGAGGAGAGCGTTGAGATTAAAATCTGCACCTTTCCAACTGGTGAATGGTATATTGTTTCGCCAAAATTTTGATGGAATCCTTATGTGTTGTCTACCAAGAGATGGAGCAGATAAAGTCTTATCAGAATTACATGCAGGGGAAGCTGGTGGGCATTTTGGTGGAGACATTACTGCCCACAAAGTATTAAGGGCTGGGTATTACTGGCCCACTCTTTTCAAATATGCCCATCCGTTATGCCGCAAGTTTGTAATCTGTCAAAAGGCTTCTGGACGATTACATAAGGCAACATTCCCGCTGCAACCTGTTTTAGTGGATTTCCCTTTTCAACAATGGGGTCTTGACATCATTGGCCCAATTAACCCCACCTCCTCATAACACCATAAATACATCATTACAACGACAAACTATTTCACCAGATGGTCCGAGGCCGCACCATTAAAAGTGGTAAACACTAGTCAGGTAATATCCTTCCTTAATTCAAACATTATCACTCGTTTCAGTATTCCTGAATGTCTAGTGTTCGATAATGCTTCCTATTTTTCGTCCCTCGACATGAGTGCTTTTGCTTTAGAAAAATGGATAAAACTAAAGTATTTTTCCAGCTATTACCCCCAAGGAAATGGTTTGCCGGAATCGAAAAATAAAAACCTGATCAAGATCATCAAGAGGACGGTCTCCGAAAACCACAAAAACTGGCATAATGCACTTTTCAATGCAATCTGGGCTGATAGGGTAACTCCGAAAATTGTTGTTGGTAATTCTCCCTTTTTCCTCGTTTATTTTAGGGAAGCAATTCTTCCACCGCACGTTCTCCTTCCATCTCTGCAGTTATCACAGAAGGTTCAGGAAGAAGACTGTCCTCTTTTGGAAAGTCGGATTAATGCGTTGCTGAAGTTAGAAGAGGTAAGGGCTCAAGAAAAACAAAAACTGGATGAACATCAACTTATTGTCAAAAGATGGTTCGATTCAAATTCTACCTCAGACAAGAATTTTGAGGTAGGTGATCTTGTCCTCAAATGGGACAAACCTCATGAGGGGAAAGGCGAGCATACTAAATTCCAAAACCTCTGGTTGGGACCTTTCTTAATTGCTGAAAAACTAGGTCCCAGTTCTTTCCGCCTGCAGAATTTAGAGGGACATCCAGACACCTTCCCGGTGAATGGCCAAGCTCTCAAAAGGTATTTCACCTGACAAATCTCCGATACACCTTTTTTACATATTTTTATGTTTTGGTTTCTTTGCTTTCAGTTTTCTTTTCTGGTTTGTTTTTATTTTTATTTTTGTTTATTGTTTTTTTTTTTTTGAGTCAAACATGCCTGTATTACAGTCTAGTTCAGAAGAAGAGAACATAATGCTTCATCTCAAAATAACTGTTAAGGGCTGTCAGAGCATCAATTGCTGTGTTCTTCTAAAAACGTAGACTAGTTAAACATGGTATTTTGTTTGAGAGTCGATTTCTCGGTTTCAATTTGCATTTGAGAGTAATCACAACTATCTTTAAAAATCTCTTTACGTTGTCCTTGCTCTTAATAAAATCAACTCAACGATGACTCCCTGTCCTCGAAAATTAGTTTTATTAATAAACTATTTTCATATCTTGATGAAGGTTAGCAAAAAAAATAAAAATTAAAGGACTGGAAAATATTAAGTTGTGTAAAAACTGGAATTTTCAGCATCACCCCGCTCTGCTGAATATCTTTAAAACTATATCAGATTGTGAATAATTTCTCAAAGAGTTGTGGGAAGTGTTTGTAAACCCGCCGGGACACTGAACATGTCTGCTGGCAGCGGGTAAATGCATGCATGACGCCAAGACAAATTCGCCAGGGTACTGAACAGGCCCGCTGGCAGCGAAGCGATGTCAGGTTAAAGAAAATTCTCAGGTATAAATCTTGATGTTGGTCATAAGCATCCTTCATTCTGATTTGAAATTTCTTGGATATGATATAGATGTCAGAGTGGGTTAATTGACATCCCGAGGCTATGGACGCTTGCTGGAAGCAGTGGCCCTGTCAACAGTATTGGAGTCATTAACTTAAACATCGTGCTTTCATTTGTAAAATTTGTCACCAGATTTCATTCTTTTTAACGAAAGATATCTTAAGCTAGACCATGTCATGATTATCAAAGATGCTCAAATAGCCTTTCAGTTGTTCTCTGATTTGAAATCTTTCAAATTTTTCTAACCTGAACTCGTCAGCAATACAAAGATAACTGCTTCTCCCAGCAAGTCGCCATTGTTGGTAGCCCAACATGTTTTTAACTTTTTATATCAAATAATAATCTATGTAGCTACCTAACAAGGGTCGTACATTTTTCTGTTCTTCATGAGCAACTTTCGAAACGACAATTGTAAGTTTTTGGTTTTTCCTATTGTTTTTGTTTTCATGCTTCGTTCATGAATGAAAGCATGAAAATGAAGCATTGAAACTTATGACTGTGTTACCACTCTTTTTAAAAAAGGTTTATGAAAGGAAAAATGGCTCCACAATTTTTATTAATGAAGTCTTGTTGCTTGCTATGCAGTTTTTACTCTTTATTATGACGCTTCGAATGTCAAGCGTGCATATGGATTGTTTTTTTTGGATCAATTAAGGATCATTTAATTTAAGCATTGATATGTTTTTGTGTGGTTCTTGGTCATACACCCCCTTGTCACTAGACTTTGGTCTATAAGTTCCCCGCTCCCAAACTTTAGGACCGAACCCACTTTGTTGCACACTCATTTTTATTCTAATGCTCTGGTCGTGGCCTGCACTATATGAGAGGTGGCATTCCGATCACAGTCATACCATCATTTCGAAGCCTGGTCTTGGGTTTTGCAACACCCCTCGCATTCATTTCAAACAATACCTATCTTTTCATTGTGAATTTTCTGCTCATACGCCATAGACTGTTGATGATTTTCGGGCCTGGAGTATAGCTCTAGTCTGCTCTTACAAACCCTCCACACGCACTGTGTTTGGGTGATTGCCTGTCGATTTTGCATGGCCCCGGTTGTTAGGATCGAACCCAATGACACTCAGACCTTGCTCCTGTGTGATGATGCAAGGGAGGATCTCGAGGGTCATGGTTGGCTTGTTTTCCTTGAGAAGTTCCAGGGTTTCAACCTACAAACTTCTCAGGAATTCACCCTCTCATTTGACGGATGTCGAGCTAAGGTGGGGGACATTCAACTCGAAGTCACAGAGGACTTTTTAAGCTAAGCAAAAGGTCTCCCTGCGAGCGGGCAGAAGTGGTTCAAGAATGCTAAGGTAGAAGAGGTTCCATGGAGTATTTTCTTTACATCTCGAAAGATCAATGGTTGTGACAAAGGTATGCCAGTGTCCCTATTAAAAACCCGATGGCATGCTTTGCTTGCAGTGTTGAAACAATTTGTGACATGTGAAGGCCGTTTTGGTTTTGTGTTCCTTTATCACCTGCGTCTGCTCATGAATTTCATAGGGTTTCCTCTAAACATGCCTTATTACCTTTGGAGAAGCCTGTATAAAATGGCTAAGAGGTATAAAAAGAAACGTTTGGATTCAATCTTTTTCCACCACGGTTTGATAAAAATTATGCTTGCACGTCAATTGAAGTTGCAAAATGATGACTGGGATTCTTTTTTAACCTGCAATGGTTTTGCTAACCCCAATGCTGTAGAGGTCGAAAAACCTGTGATTGAGGAAACCATAGTCTATCCTAGAGCGTTCCCCTCATCTACCCAGGCTTGTGTTACGACCACCCACAATAAGCCTTTACCTGACCCAAAAGTTGCTGAGCAGGCCCATGAGCAAGTTGCATAGCCTAACGTCTCTGTCAAAAATGCAAACAGACCTGTAGGCAAGACGTCTAAAGGTGATATTGATTTGGGTTTTAAAAATAAGAGAGCTGGAAGGTTGATTTGGAGGAAGCTGCGAAACAAATCAAACCCTCATGTGAGCTCGATCAATATGATCAAGATCCATGAGAGTTCGGATTCTGAAATTGATAGATTTCTTGCTGAAGAAGACCCTCTTTCTTTCCAAACAGACCTGGATCAGTCTTACAACTTCGTGGATAATATATCACCTTGTCTGAAACATGGTGAAGGGTTTCCAAGTATTAAGTTGGATAACAAATCTACAGTCCATGTTGGGGACGTTCTGGTGCACAACCGTGGGTATTCTCAAGGGACCATCACATAGTCACAATGTGAAACTTGCCTGTTCTGGATTGACAAGTATTACACCGATATACCTATTTTACAGTCACAGATTAAAGCTCTTGTTGATCAGGTCGACGCCTTAACAAATGAAAATCGTAGGCTCAAGTCTGTCATTCAGAAACAAGGGAAACAAATGAAAACTACAGGGAATGTGATATTAAAAAATTTCGAGACTGCAACAGTAATAATAAATTCTGAGATCATGTGATATGATTTGATTTTACAGTTAGAGGTAAGATTTCTTTTTATTTTAAAATAGTGTTATTCATTAAATAAATTAGATTATTTTGTTCATTGAATAAATTAGATTTCATTACTAAAATAGACTAGCTACATAATCAACAGATTCTGTAGCCAGTCTATTCTAATTCGAAATTTGCAAAATTATGGTTAAATATATATCTAAGTTTCTCTATTTCATCTTTTCTTTTCAGGATATCTAGGAGTTTATGGTGACCAAGTGATCTGAAGCATTTTTGGGACTTGTTAGCCATATCTATGATCCATTTTTGTATAAATAGCAACAATTTTGTTTTTAGCTTTTAAGATTTAGTGTGATCTGGGTGGTTATATTCCCCCTCTATTTTTGTAATCAATAGATGATTGTATCTTATCACAGAAGATAAGACAATTACCTTTTTGAAGGCTTTAAAAACTCATTATTTTTGTAATCAAAACATCTTGGCCTGGGGTTGAAGGTGGACAACTTATACACAAATTTGGACAAAACATATGTTTACATTTCTGTTTTAGCTATCTGTAAATGTTGTTTTCGTCTATGGTTAGTTTATCTTGATAATTCGATAATTGTTGATAGCTTTTGTCTTCACAAATTATTATGTCGTCAAGATAATTTCTTTTAATATAGTCCACATTTTGATGCTTCAGTTATTAAAAAATAGTGATAGCTCGTTCAATTCAAATTATAAGATTTATTTTTTAATTTTGTTGAATGATTGAAAGCAGGTTGTTACAGTTAGATTTATCTTATGTGTAATTGCTTGAAACCACAAATCTCACAGTTAGTATTTGCGTCTTATCATTCTGTTATTAAAATCCAACAATCAATATACTGTTTTGCATTTATTTCGAACAACGTAAAGGTTCACTGGAGGTTTATCTCTTGGACAGACTGGATGGACGTTTCATGATCATACAAATGTCGGATGCATGTTGATTAACTCATTAATAGGTTAGTTTATTTCTTTTATCGTTTGTTTGTTTTTTGAAACCCTTATATGTGGTCTGGTTTTCACTGTCTACATATTCCCGTTTCATAGTATATTTTGATATTTAATCTTATAGATAAATAAAGATAAAAACAAAAAATAGCTTATTTTGCTTTCTTTATCTACTTTCGTCAAAAGAGTCGTCTGTTCATAGATTTTCGTGAGTTCAGATTAAAACTCACAACTTGTATATCTTTCACATAAATTAGATAAACAAATCTGTATTGTAAACATTATTTCAAAATAGTTATATAGACACATATGTACATATATACACCAACTAGTTAATTGTCAGTTTATTCTTTTTTCTTTATTTTATTTCTTTTAGCAC
Source organism: Picea engelmannii (assembly GCA_009831015.1). Classification (NCBI taxonomy): domain Eukaryota; kingdom Viridiplantae; phylum Streptophyta; class Pinopsida; order Pinales; family Pinaceae; genus Picea; species Picea engelmannii. Next base: position 431,572 of record ML783306.1, on the reverse strand, counting down.
TGTTAGATTGACTAACAGAGCCATTAAACCCGTCAGAACGAGCCATACCAAACGACTTGGGTTATTTAGACAACCCCAGACCAGACTCGTTCTTCCAATTGACGGATGGTCATTTTCACCCGTCAACACCCTTGTATGGACATATTCTCCATAAATTTTACAAGTTTATCAGAGGCATTTGAGATTTGTATTGGGATTGTTGCTGATGTGGAAACTTTTGTTGTTATGATCCCTATCAGAGGCACTACATCTAGTGTAATCATGGGTAGCTGCACATTTTTCTCCTTTTCTTTTATCATCTTGTCCATCTCTGCTTCCATTTCCCTTATTTGTGCATTTTGTTCCATGATTAATTTTAACAACTCTTCTTTGTGGCTTTCAGCCTCAGCCACTTCTTTGGTTTGTGAATCCTTTGTTGCTGGAAGCTTCAGTTGCTTTCTAAGAGATGTTATATCAACATTCTTTTTATTTATCAAATCCTCTGATGCTTTGACATTTGTTGGATCATACCCAATCTTAATAACCAACTCTTCCAATGATTTTATTTTGTTATCTTTGTCCAAAGAAGAGATCTTCTCAAGATTTAATTGGGACTGGATATTATTCAGGGATAGCTGCAATTTAGAAGCATACATTGAGGTATTTTTCAGAGTTGAAAATATCATTTCTCCAATATGTCTATGCATGTTCATCTGGTCCACAGGATGGACATCTTTTATGTCAAAATCAAAAGTAGTCTTCTTATAATCTGCTACTATCTTTGGATGGGGAACTTGTGCTTGTAAGAATTCCAAATTTGCTTTCTTCCTCTTTCTATTTCAAAATCTGACAACAGTCTGTGTTGAGCAATATAGGTTTGCTTCTAGAATTGAGTGTAGGTGATGTTGTTGAGAAGCCCATTCCTTTGCTTGATTTGCTTATATTTGTCAAAAATGTTTGACTCTTTCTGTCCATGAGATAATTCAGCTGTTAGAGTAGTGTCTGGATTTCTTCGAGATGTTGGTGATGATGGAGAACCTGCAAGCAAACTATCTGACTGGGTTGAAGAATGTGGCCCCTCGAAAGCTATGGTGGACTGCATTTCTCCCTCCTTCAGTAAATCTGTTGTATGACTGGTTTTAGCCCTCTTTCTATATACCTAAAAATATTTAGTTGATACCTATGTAACTGAAGGAGAAAATTCCTTCCTTGATCTTTTCTCTTCTTGCTTTTGAGGTGTATTAGTCTGTGAAGTGGTTATAGAGGTATGTTTCTCCTTTAGTTCTTGCAATGTGTTTTCCTGCCACTCTGCCTTGTTCATGTATCTTTCCACCTCTGGCCTTTGTGTGTGTACATAAGGAGTGCTATTTTGTTTGGTCCCGAGCTAAAAAATGATACCAAATGGGTCATATTCCCAAGTGAAACTCAGAGGAAACCTCATTTGTTTCAAAAGGATATTTGCTTCTTCTCCTGCTGATCTACTATTGCAAATGAAAGGGCCAATCTGAGTTTTGATTCTGAGTTGGGATTTCTTCTTTGCTCCAACAAAATGAATCTCATCTAAATTTACCATTTTCCTTATATACTCCAGTGCAAAAATCCTCACTGGGATGTATTTGGGAAATTTGTGAGGCAAATCACACCCATATACCCTTATCTCTGTATAGTTTTGGTATAAATACCAATCCCCTGTCTTGGCTTGATTCAGATAGGTGTAATACCTTCTCAATTTCTTCAGAAAACAAACAACTAGATGAACGAATTGATATATGAAATCCTTAAAGTTGTACTCTATTGATTTTTTCCTCACCAATGAGGTCCATGATGTAACTGATTGTGGGCTTCCTTCCTTATTTAACTTCTGAAGTGCACAAGGAAACCTATCTGTTTGATCAAATAGAAACATGTAAACCAGAATTGAAGAGTATCTAAGCATCCCTTCGGTTGGAAATTTGAAGAACTAATCATGAATACTATCAACCAGAAATTAACTGAAATTGAACTTAATGGAAGCCTTTTCCTCTGTAGAAAATATGGATAGAAAACCTAAAATAGGATCATCTACCCATTCATCTGAGTAATAACCTAATAGGTAAGAAATCATGGATATGATCTTGTTGGCTTTAACTATGAAAATGGAAGAGGGGTAAGGTGGTTTATTTTTTGGTAATTGGGCATCTTCAGGGAGAAAGAACTCAAAGATCTAGGTTCTTTGGCGAAAATTTAGCTTCTGGTATAAATCATTTAGGGCTTCAATAGATAACGGAGTGGCTAATTCATTTCTAGGGATTTGTAACATTTGGTCGATGGATTCGGAGGTAATTGTGAACAATATTTCACAAATGGAGGAGGAAATGGATCTTTGGTTAGGCAAGTAACCGGCTTGGCATCTGAGGACAAATTATGGGAAGTGATGGGTCTGAGGAAACATATACAAGGGAAAATTGGACTCCCAGAGTCCAATTTCATCGATTTGGTCGAGGAAAATATCTTTCATCCAGGAATGCAATTCAAAGAAGTCGAATTTTCACCTCGGCTCTGAAACTTTGTAATCCCTGTCCACCAAAGTGATGTGGTCTAGGTCAACAAGAGGGAAAATCATTGGGTTCTCGGATGTGTCGGTAGGATTGACCTTGGGGGCCATAATTGACAGAATTTATAGTAAAAAGATGGAGAAGTTATATTATCGGGACAATAATTCATCTGTTGACAATGAGAGATGGTGGTGGTCAGCTTGACAGCTTAGTTTAGCACGGTCTCCACGGTGTCTTTCTTGGAAAATGGTGTTACTGGATGAAAATTAGGGTTTTAATGTGTACAGTGGATACCCGGTATGGCGCAGGGTCGTTACCATAGATGATTTTAGGGGTGAAATTTCGCAAATGGGCGAAATTTTAGGATTTAAATTTTTGAAGAAGCGAATTTTTATTAAAGTAATTTGAAAGAAAATAAAAAAATTTAGCCCACACATTAAACTAAAAAAAATAAATGTTACATCATTAGGCACCTATTTTATAGGAAGAAAATCAGTGCAAAGAGGATTCGCCCTCCCGATTCCATGGCTAAATATCCAATTCGCCTGGAATTTTTAAAATCTGTCTTTTTTGTGAGTGAATCGCCTACATATCCTCAAATCAAGGCTTTATGGCATGGATTTCGCCCACGATTTTCATGGATTTTCAAATTAAGGCTTTCTGGCATGGATTTTGCCCACGGTTTTCATGGATTTTGTTACATAATGATTTTGCCCATAAATTTTCAGTTTTCCCCTTGATTTCCAATTCATGGAATTTATTTCCTTCCTAGTTTTATGGAAACTAGTGTTTATACATTATGGAAAAGGCTGGGCCTTCAACATGTTACATGATTTCAAATCTAAACTACTTACTCAACCTTGACGTTGAATCCTTGAGGCCTGTAGAGGCACACTCATTCTTGCAACACTTGGATGAATTTCAAAGAACATTTTCCCATCTCTCTCGTACACTTCAGATCAGTCTCACTACACAGGATATCAGGTTGGTGGATCGTGGAATTTGTATTACTTTTGTTTCAATGTCTTCTTTTTTGGGGTGGAATTTGTATTGGAGCCATTTCTATAGGACTTGTACATTATCTGAGCAAGCGAAATGCTACACGTATGTTGCCTGTGTTTAATTAATGATTGAACCCATTTATCTGTAGCCATTTTCATACTCAACTCACAATTCTTGTTTCCATTATTTTATGAAATTTCTAAGTTCCAGGGAAAATGACCATAAATAGCAACAGAATCGCAGAGCATGAATATTTCCTTCCATCAAACTTCCATGTTAGAGAACTAGTTACTGTTAATACCCGAGGGTCTCCAGTTCTCAAGGTAACCCTCATCAGAAGCTATTATTTTATATTTGACAGGATAGGAGATATATAGATTCACCTTTGTACTTATTACTTGTTTGGGAAATGCACACACAATCTTGCTAGCAAAAATCCAACACAAGCAACGTGGCTTAACAAACTAGGTTTTTGGTTGTCCTAACTACCAATGGTTCACTATGAAGATCCCCTGGAATATTGTTGAATGACAAGAAGCACAACAAGGATTAAAAAGTTATTTTTCGAGTCCTCCCTCACATTTTCCATCGCCACATCCATGGAAACCAAAGTATCCCTCCAACCTATAGATTTGTTCACATGATATTGATATTGTTAATATTATTGCATAGAGCTTTATATTCACATAACATTGATCAAACAAAATTTGGAATGGCAATTGGTGGAATCATAGCCAACAAGTTAAATATGAGCACAACGTTGGGTTTTTCTAACGTGATTGGGTTGGCAGAGGAAATTGAATTCTGTGATAATCATGTTACTCACATTATTCCCACCGCATACGTAAACCATTATGTGAGTATTATCTAGCCTTGTTTGATATGCTCTATATGTATTTCGATTTGTAAAGTCATGTTATGAGTCAAAGAATGAATGTTGAAGCAATCCATAGTGATGCATTTCATAAGCTATGGTCAAGCCGTAATGAATGTTGAAGCTATGCTTCTATAGCCGTAAGAGTAGAAGCTTTTGTTTTGTGTTGTGTACACGTAAGGCGTTAAGTGAATAATATGAATATAAAACATATATTTATAGTGTGAATGGATATTAACTTTTTTTTTTTATAAAGTCTATTATAATTCAATATAAATACAAATTATATGTAATATTATTATAAAAAATTGATAGTTTTAAAATATAATTAATTTAAAAAATAGTTATAAAATAAATTAGTATAAATTTAAAAATACCAAATAAATTCAAGTGATTGAAAGATTTAAATTATAAGTAAGAAATCACATTGTAAGTTCTTTGGGTGTTTGTATCACATTGTAAGTTCTTTGGGTGTTTGTATTTATGAATTTTTATTATGAAATAAGAAAGAATTTAATACTTTTTCAATAATAGTAAAAAAATAATAATTATTAAAATTAAAAAATATTAAAAAGATTTTTCATAAATATAGCTTGATTTTTAATAAGGAAATATATAAAATTTATTAAGAAAATATATAAAATTTATTGATGATAACATTCTTTTAATAATAGAGAATAATTTTTAATTTTTGTAAAATTATTATGTAAAAATGAATATATAAAATTTATTCATAATAGTTTAATTGAGATTTTTTTTTTAAATCACTATATAGATTAATTAATTGAATTACAAGAAAAAATTAATATATATTATATTATCAAATAAAAAATAATAAAGAAAATGATTATTAAGATTAATAGTGGTTTATTTGACTTTTAAAATATTAAGAAATAAATTTTTTGATTTGTTTTAATATTTTGTTTTTATGGTTGAAATAGGAAAGAAGCTTTCTTAGATCTATTTTGTTTTCATGAGGTAACAAGTTATGAATGTTTGTAATGTTTTAAATATTTTGAAATTGAGAATTAATGTGTACATAGGTAAGACATTGTAAAATAAATTAACTTTTATCCTTCACTTTCTTAGTATCACAAAGATTATATATAATATTTCTTCCCAATGAGTTGTAGGTTTTGTCTAGCACCCAATTTTAGTGTGGAGCTCATGAGAGTTCGTTCCTTGATTTGAAATGGATCACTATAGCACCTACACACATTCAAGAAATGAAACATCTCACTCATTCATTTGGCACAATTTTATATAAATAAAGTATATTCAAACATTTGACATTAATCAACTACCAACAAGCTTTTGATATGAATCAACTACCACTACCACAATGTAACAATTTTACCAATCCAACTATAGAAATGCATAAACATTGAAATACAAATTGAATCAAATTTATGAGGGGGGAGAAGAGATATCTATATTAATGAAATAAAAAGTTTACAACAAGTATATATGCATGTCCTTGTTGCTTGTGATCTCCTCATCCTTGTTGCTTGTGATCTATATGCATCTCCTTGTTTTATACTTTATCCAAAAATTCGCCAAGACTTTACAACTTTTTATAATTCAATGAAAAATTCACCAAGATTTTACAAGATTATATAATGGACTAAAAGATTCGTCAAAAAATTATATAAACATATTATATTTTTGATAAAATAGCCTTCAATTTTTCCTATGTATCATGGGGATTCGCCCATTTATTATACATATAATTTTTTTGGGGGTTCTTAAAATCACCCCTGGTCGTTACGGGATGTTTAACAGTCATGGGCAACACATTAATTGGATAATGGGTATGTTGAGTGGGATAGGTGGAATGTAGGGATAGGATAGCAGTGGCGAGAAGAGTGAGTGGTATCAGAATTTGGTTTGGAGAATTTCGGAGGGGGGGGGGGGT
>ML783306.1:399295-425218 GCA_009831015.1 Picea engelmannii | reverse complement strand
GGCCCCCCCCCCCCCCTCCGTCGTTAAAGGTAGATAGATCGGGGGGGATGGCTAAGGACCGTTGATTGATAAAGATGGATGTCACCGATGGAGATTTGTGTGGAGATTAATCACTACAAGACCGAATGTCTTGTCCACTTCCTAACTTAGGATAAAAACATGCGCCAAAAAGCACAAATCTTACCTTTTTGAAAAATTTACATTAGAATTTCATTTCCCTATGCTAAAATAACCAAAATTACTCAACTTAGGGTGTATTTTGAAATGCAAACCCATTTCAATTTTATTTGAAATAAAAAATCACTTAACTTATCTTCTAACCTATGTATCTAACACATTAATCCAACTTAGACCGTAGGATTAATTTATTCCTCTACCTAACTACTTTGGCCAAGATTAGACAGTTTGACCAAATTCATTCTCTAACCTATCAACAACAAATTTAAAATGTTTGATCATGATGTTGGAAATATAACTGAGAGGGGGGGGGGGGGGGTNGGTTGAATTAGTTATGTATATAAGCTTGAAACTTTTCATGTGTTTTTTTATTCTTTCTAGATTATTATTTAATGTGTTACTGAAAAATTAACATGTATAGATATACAATGATCAATCACACAGAATACACAGAGACATTGTTTTTCCTGAGGAAACCCATAAAGGGTGAAAACCCCTTCTTCTTAGGATGTCAATCAAGCTCCAACTTTCATGTACATCACAGTCTTTGAGCTCCAACTCAAATATGAGGCTACAACCTCTGATAGCAAGCTACAACTTGCAGAGAGCACCAACTCTCAGATTTGTCTAGAACCAACTAGATGGAAGCACCAACTCCAAGGTTTCTCTAGCACCCACTAGATGGAAGCACCAACTCCCAGAATATCTTCTAGCACCAACTAGACTTTAGAGGACTGTAATCCTCCCTAGCACCACCCTACCACCCTGGATGAATCTTACAAAAGTTTACTTACTTGCTCTGTCTCTGATATGATCTGTTACAACTCCATGTCTCCTCTTCCTTCTTCATCTTCTATACTTTGTTATACTTCTTCATCGTTCAACTTCTATAATCTGCTCTTTTTCCTCCTGCGCTCAACACTGCATGTTGTTCATCTTATCTTCTTCCTTTTATGTTATGTGCTGCCTTTGCATCCTCTTTACTTCACCATGGATCTCCCCTTCCGATTATGCAATGTGTCTCATCCTATCCATATGCATCACTCTCCGAGAGATACCATGTCTCTTCTCTATTCTGCATGTCTTTCACACTACTATAGCGGGAAAACCCCTCTACGGACTACACCAAGGGTCTAAAGTGTAGGCTGAGAAAACCGTCTAAAGTCTCCTACTTTTAATCACTATCCCAACGTTACCCCACAATCATACATAAAAAACAAGAGAGAGGGATCTGGCAGGCCTACCTTAAACTCCGTGTCCGGAGTCGATCCCTTTGCACTTGATTGTTTCCTCACTGCAAATCTCCTCCCAAGGCTGACCTGTATTCATCAACAGACAAACAAGAAACTACAAGCATGCATTCTACATAAGGATTAGTGGGTTAGACATCATAAACAAGAAATGTAAACAAATCATATAAGTTTGAGACGTCATTTGGTGGGACGGAAAAAGTACTTCTTTATATTAATCTCACAAAAAGTCACTTACAACATGAGACCGACACTTCTCCTCGAACTTGGTCCTGGGCTCCTCATCACCATGCACCAACTGCTTCCACGTCTTCTTCTCCTCTTTAGTTCTCTCTTAGGGAAATGGCAAGGTCTTTGCAATTGGGGCAAAGGGGGATTGATATAATGGGCAAATTTTCTCTGCTCTCATGCTTCCCCTTGAAGTGGGACCCCAACCCCTTATTTTATAGGACAAAAGGGATAGTAACGGTTGGGGTGACTGGATATAGGCAGTCAAATGGTTAAGTAACGGCCCGAAAACTAGTATCCTATGCAATTTTCCATTTTTCGCGATATTATGTTAGTGTACACGGGTTGTAGTGGGGAAACATGCGTGTGTACGCAGTCAGTAGTGGTGCAGGGCACATATACCTTCAAAGCAATGTTTTTTTGAAGACCTTGTTCAATGATGGCTTGGAAAAGATAGCAAGTTATATGGCATGATGCCAGGTATGCATGTCTGGTGCAATTTAGGGTTATAACAGATGCCCCCTAATGTGTGAGGTCATAAGAGCATCTAATGGATGAAATACATTACAAATATTCACCACTGTACGATGCGATTGAGCCTAGGGACCGGAGTTCAAGAGGTGCCATCTACAAAAATAATAATTTGTCTCACCGAGGCGGACATACCCATGCTCGGGATGAAATAAAATCATGGTTGCCAATCAAATACACTGCAGATCCATGTCATATAACTATATAAAGTGTAGTCATGAGCAGTACATAGCGGATCTACATCTCAAAAATCAAAATATATACATGTATAGTATCTATCTTCAAGAAGGAAATGACGCCCAATGGATGGAGATGAGGTCTTCAGAGCTCGAGCAACAACTTCAAAATATCAAAACTTGGGTAGGAGTGTAATATGAGTGTACGACTTCACTAACCAGAGGTCTTCGACGACTCATCGAGAATAGACAAGAGGGTATTGAAGATCAGGCATAGAACTTCATTGATTTTGAGAAAGTACTTGATTGGTCTTTCAGAGTGGTCGTGCATGAGGACAAGAGACAAACTGCAGAAGGGACAACTCAAGTTTAGTAATACTTCCCTTGGACAAAAGCATGAAACAAGATGAGACTCAAGGAGCATGGTATTGACATAAGTTCATGATGCAGGAGGCAACACGAACTCTCCAAATGTTTAGAAGGGTAACCAAATGGAGGAGGACACGGCTCTATGTAGCGAGAATAGCTTCCTAAGGTCATATTGAATCCTAGAGCTTGAAGGACAAACGAAAGGATGTGATTTGCCCAAGGGAGACTCATTGTGCTGTCAAAAAAAAGAAAGTACTTTTCCCTTCCTCTTTTTGGGGTATATTTGATTTTTTTTGTATTTTTCAATAATTGTGGAAAGTTTTGAAAAATAATAAAGAATGCTACGTTACAAAGGAGGATCGAGTGTCGCAGACATACTAGTTCCAAGCACAAGGAACACATTGATGCTCAGAGCAAGGGGACATATGTAGGAAAAGGGAACTCGGGATAAATCCTCCATGGGTCAAGGTGTCAAGACGCAGAGGCAAAGTGCTACAAAGCTTGCGTATGAGGCATGCTTTAGATGGTTCAGTTGAGAGCAACATGGATTCGACATTAGGCCAAAGATGCAAGAATGCAAATGCGATTAATAAGACACAATGATAATGTCCTTCGATGTAATTTTAATGAGCCCAGAGAAGGTAAGCTCAACGGTTTTTCATTTTTAGAGAGTCTGAAAAAAGAATAAAAGGAGACTCCACTGGGGTACCTTTTTCGAAGGTAGTCTAGTCGTCTCGAAAAAGGGGTAAACTAGCACCGAAAATACGTCTATTCAAAACCATTTTAACGAGTGTGACAAAGACAAGATCACTCAGAAATCTTTTCATATTTAAGGAGTCTAAAAAAAACTTAACTATGGACTCTGTAAGGGGTGTTCTTCTGGACCAATTTAACGAGTGTGAAGAAACAAGCTCACTCGACGATCTTTTTAATTTTAGAGAGTCTGAAAAGAGCTTAACTATGGACTCCATGGGGGGTTCCTTTTCCGTAAGTTTAGTCCCTTAGGCCCGAAAAAGGGTTAAATCTATACCTGAGAATACTCTTCTAGAGAACCGAGGCTCCTAGAGTATACCTTTGTTCATACTTTTGACCATCCGGACCGAAAAATGGGTAAACTACCGTCGGACAGACGTGCCTTCAAATTTCAGTTTAGCGAGCATGAAGGGAAACAAGATCGTTCGACAATCTTTTCATTTTTAGAGGGTTTGAAAAGGGCTTAAAAGAAGATCTGTTGGGTTTTGGGAGTCCTGAGGGTGAGGTCAAGAGTGATAATGAATTATGCAAATGAGGCTAAAACTTGTCATTACGAAAAACTACTAAGGACTCTCAAGCCTATAGTCATTAGTGACAGCATGGACACCCCAATGCAACCAGGATCTACCTAGGGCATCCATGTGAAGGTAGGCTCTACCACTAAATCACGACACTTTTAGAGCAAGAGTGAGGGTTCCATGTCGCAATTCGGTGGGATCGATCATATGGAAAAGCGAAAAAGACCACGAGGTGCAAAAAATGGAGGTGGAATCCTATCTTACATGCACGAAGTTGGAAAAATGACTTTTTACCAAAATACCTTTAAAATTGACCCATCTCTCAAAACAAATTCCCAAATACCCAAAGTAACACTTATCGTAACATCCCCCGAGAAACTCAAGAACCATAGTAAACGATTTTCAAGGTAGAAAACTTGTCAAAAGGGTCCAAAAAATGACAAAAAGGGGTAAAAAAGTCTATAAATAGAGTGCTGACAGCTCATTATCACCATTGTAATTTGAGAATTTACCAAAATTCAAAAAACATCCATTTTCTGAAATAGTTGATTCCGGGAGCTTCAGTGGACGAAACGAACTTCTATTTGGACCAAGTAAGTACATACTAACCTCTCTTGCCTTCCCATTCTTCAATTTTGCATTTGTTTCTATTTTTTTGGGGAGGCTGACCTTTTAGGAGGTCGACCCTACGTGTACATGGGTTGTCCAAGCACAACCCACGTGTACACGCGAGAAGAAGATAAACTGCCCATGTGCACATGCGACTGTACCCAATATAGCCCGCGTACACCCTCATGTAAGTGAAAAAATGAAAATGCAAGAGTTAATTCTCCATCCATTTGTTATTTTGTAGGATGTATGTGCATTGGAGAGAGAGGGAGCATGAGGACATTGATTTTTTGGTCTCCGAGGACCCTGTTTCTATCGTTGTTTTGTCACAATGAGGGTTGCTAAAGTTCTTCCAGTGTCCGTTTATGAGGGCACAACCCAGGTTGCTAAATGCATTGATATATTACTGGCATCCTGACACAGAGGAATTCATGCTTGAGGGGCAGTCATTGACTCCAATGACTGAGGACATTTGCTTCCTGACTGGTCTCTCTAGGAGAGGGGATCCAGTCAACTTGCACACTTTCCCCCCCAAGCTTCACAACATCGAGGAGTTGATTGGACTCCATTGCAAGGCTGGTACTGAGAAAGTAGGTTCTCAGGTGCCTATACATAAGATCAGAAACCTATCACTTAAATTGATAGTTCTACTTATTGGGCAGATCACTGGATCCGTAGCTTTACATCAGGCTTTCTGGGCGCACATGCATTGTGAGATACAATGCTTAAATGCATGGATTTTTGACTGGAGTACCACCATGCTGGATTGCATGAAGAGACAACTAACAGAGTGTCGGATACAGGAGCACCGTAACTTCAGGTTTGGGACCGTTTTGTGCTCCTTTATTTTTGAGAGGGTACCCAATCTTAGTCCTCGAGAGACTATACAAGGGCACAAGGCCTCTCTCCCAACACTATGCATATGGGCGACATTGTTGCCGCAACAGGGGGGAGGGAGGACCATCTAGGCTTTCAATGACAAGTTTTTTGACTGGTGGGCACAACAGATTCTAGCGATAGAGGACTACCCCTATGTCGGGATCAATTTTTCTAAGGATCCTGACATGCCTTTACCTCCCGGAACAGAGCGAGGAGAGATGGGTAAGTTTGCTTTTCAAAGTTATTTAATTTTTTTGTCTTTTTTATATATATCATTTTTTTTGTATACCAGAGTATATGACACTTATGTATTTGTTATGTACAGATGTGGGACCAGTGTGTCCAACAGACTTCTCAAGGACTAGGCGGTGTCCTCAACTAGAGGTAGGACCAGCTGGAGCCGCTAGACCAGCAACAACAGTAGGGGGGCCTCTAGCCAGAGAGGCTGAGAGAGTATTGAGGCGGGTAGAGCGGAACCTTACCGCGCTCACTCGTACATTCACTATGGAGGAGATTGCGGATCTCCCACCGTCAATGCAACCTCATGTAGTTGGGGTGCCATGGACCCAGGTCCAACTCTTTTGGCATTTGGCAAACATTGTTGTTCACTATGGCAGGGCCAACAGGACCTGCCCTTAGCTAGGCTAGACTACTTACGTGCCGAGAGAAATTTTTGTATAATTTTGAGGGCATAAGCCCTGTGACTTTGACTGGACATATTTTTGAGGCGCTTGCGCCCACCCATGTACTCTGATATTTTTTGATATATATATGGATATTTTTCATCTTTTCATGTCGTTTGGATTACATCTATTTTACAAATGCATTTACATGTGTGTGTGTGTGTGTGTGTGTGTGTGATTTTCTTTACATGTGTGCAATATGCCAATCTAATACATGATTAGCTAGAGTATTTGTGATTTGATTCAATCTCCTAGGAACATGGATATACGTAATGTAATCAAAGCTTCGTTCTAAGAGATGTACCCTAAGAAACCTTCGGTGTAGAGTAGGATCGTAAACGCGGTAAACCCCATTTAACTGAGACACAACCAACTGAGTATCTAGGTAGACCCATTGGTGAGAGATACCATGAAACAAAGCATCACAAAGAAACTCTAAGACTGAATTATATTCGACAACATTGTTTGTGGCGTCACCTAAACAGATACCTCTTGAAAATAGAAACTAGCCCTGAGGTGTGAAAATCACCCAAGCAGTGGAAGCAAGCCTCCAAATGTGCCGGCTAGCGCCATCTGCAAACCCAGTGAACACCTCTGATTCACTTGACATCTGTCACACTGAAAAATATGACATAAAAAATGACATGTCCATAAAACCAAAAAGACAAAAACTAAAAAGAGAATTTACAGGACTATACATATGTTACAAGAAGTCACCCAAGGTGACCCACCTACGAGTAATACTTCTTGAGGTAGAGCCCATTTATAGGCTCCACCAAAGAATTTCCCTCAAATTCAACCAGATGATAAGCGCCCTTATTTAGAACCTCCTTCATGATGAAATGTCCGAACCACATGGGTTTGAACTTGCCTGCCCCCATGGGGTCCTTATCTTGGTCATAGACTAGGACAAGGTCGCCTTCAAAGAAAATCTGAGGATGAATGAACCGATCATACTGACACTTGAGTTTTTGTTTGTGAGCCTCATTCGCTAAGGCTGCATCCTTCCGCTGCTCATCGAGTTGTTTAAGATATAATAAACGCTCTTCAAGCGGTGAAGTGTCTGGAAATAACTGTACTGCCAACTTTAGAGAGGGGATCTGACACTCTATAGGCAAGAATGCTTCCAACCCGTAAACGATTTGAAAAGGTGAGAAACTGGTTGTAGTCTTAACAGACGTTCAGTAGGCCCATAATGCCGAATACAACATCAAATGCCAATTTGACATGGCCGAATCGATCGTTCGTTGTAAGATAGTCTTAAGGGATTTATTCACAGCTTCCACCTGACCATTCTCTTGTGGGTAGTAGGGTGATTAATTTTCTTGCCTCAACCCAAGCTTTGATGTTAACTCAAACATCATTTTGTTATGAAAGTTACTGCCATGGTCAGTGACAATCTCTCTCTGGATGCCAAACCTTTCTATTATCTGGTTAAACAAAAAGAGAGTTGCGGTCTCGCCATCATCTTTAAATGTTGGCATAGCTTCGACCCACTTCGTGAAGTATTTTACTGCTATGATGATATAATAGTGCCCCCTTGTACAAGGAGGGTTGCATGTAGCATAATCAATCCCCACTTGGTGAAGGGACCAATTGTGATGATGGGAAACATGGGAGCGGGGTGTGCCCTCATCTTTCGAGAGAAGATCTGACACAGGTGACACTTCTTGACCGATTCAACACGATATTTGATTAATGTCCACCAAAAGTAATCGACTCGTAGAATATTTTGGGTTGTTGCCAACCCAGACAAATGACCTCCACATGCTCCAGTGTGGCAATCGTTAAGTATGATTTCCGCTTCTTCATGGGTGAGACACCGGCGAAGGATTCAATCTACACCTCATAGATATAAAGTGTCCTCGAGTATGAGATATTTTTTGGCCTGATGGCATATATGGCGATGCTCATCACGAGAAGCAAAGGCAAGGCACTTCAAAGTTTGGAGATAGACTAGTATATATCCATACCAGGGGTCCGAAGATGCGATCAAAAACATGTCTCCTTTGATAGGAGACTCCTCAGGGATAACATCTCCTGATTCGACCGGAAGTTCCAAGATGAGTTCCGCAAATACCAACGACTTATTGGACTTCACTGAAACAAAATCCAATTCGAATTCCTGGAGGATAACTATCCATCTACTGATATTTCCACTGATCACACGTCGTGTCAACACATATTGAAACAGATTCACAATGGCAATAATGGTGGTCTTGCGAAACACGATGTAATGACGGAACCATTGGACATCATGAACTGTTGCCAACACAAGTTTTTGAACGTGGGAATAATTGAGTTACAGTCCAACCAAGCCTCGACTTAGGTAATAAATCACATATTCTAAGAGAAAATCATCCTCCTGAACCAAGACCATACCGATGGTCGACTCCGCAACGACCAAGTACAATAATAAATCTTTATTATAATTTGGTGGCCGCAACAGAGGGGTAGACGTGAGGGCGCGTTTCAATGCTTTGAAAGAGCATTGAGCGACTTCATCCCAATGAAAAGGAACATCCTTCTTTAGTAAATGCATAAAACCCTTTTTGATCTTGGCATAGTTTGCGATGAAACACCGTAAAAAGTTCGCTTTTCCCTGTAGACTTTGAAGCTGAGGGACTGTGCACGGGGGAGGAAACTGAACTATCACCTTAACCTTTAGAGATCGAACATGATCCCTGTTGTTGAAACTATGAAACCTAGCAGACGACTCGATGTGATGCAAAAACTGCATTTGTTTGTATTCAAACGGATCTGGTAGTAGCAACATCACTCAAAGATAAGGCAGAGGTGTGCGGGATGATCATCTCTCTTGTGAGATAATGACGCTAAATCATCGAGATAAGCCTCGACTATGTGTTTGAGACCGTGGAAATCAAAAGACATGGCCCGTCGAAATGTAGCTCCAACATTTTTCAGACCAAAAGGCATCTTCCGATAAGCTAATGTACCCCACGGATAGATGAAAGCGGTTTTATGTTGGTCTTCGGGCTTGATTTGTATCTGATTATACCCCGAAAAACCATCCATGAAAGAAAAGGCTTCGCAACCTGCACATTCATCGAATTTCTGATAAATAAATGGTGTGGGGAAATTATCCTTTGGACATGCCTTGTTCAAATCACGGAATTCCGTACATACGTGAATCGTACCCTATTTAAATTGTTTAAATAAATCTATGTAGATTTGAATCTCCTCGGGGGAGAAATCTGCTCCGACGAAGATATTCTCCACAACGCCAGGGATTCTGGAGATATCGATAGGCATCGTTTGAGCAATGGTTGCCATATTTACTTCATCATAAACAATGTGTGTAGCCAAAGGGTTGATAGGACAAGCCTTATCTCCAGTCATAGTCAAAGTGAAATTGTCTGCTTCAATTCTTCTTAACTCTGGGTGGAAGTAAGATCTGTGATGAAGATCATCCCAGGGTCTGTCTGGACTAGTCATTGCCTCAATAATTGCCTCTTCTGTGGGAAATACTAAGTCTAAAGAATCAATATCGGCGAGGGAACCTTGAGCCCATGTAGGCTCGAGAACCGGATCCAACTTCTGTACGGGAGTCAGATTAGGGTCGGTGGAAGCTTGCTGAACTATAGAGTACACAACTTCTGTTGTGGACAAAGGCATGGCCATGCCATGGTGCCCTATCCCTTCCATTGTGGCTGATGGGGAAGGAAGAGTCCATGGGTCGTTAAAGCAAGTCGTGCGAAACGACGAGATTTGAAAGATTTCGGCCCAAGGCTATTTAGGGACAACCGAAATGAAATGGACATTGTTGGTTGAAGGCGGGTAATTGAAGGTACCCATCAAATGTGGGCACAAACCAACCCCTACATTGACGATGTTGGGTTGAGGGTTATCAATCATCTGGACCATGGATACCCTCGATGAAGGGTCAGGACGGGAGAAGGATAATTGATCAATGGTCACGATCCGACCCTCGTGTGGAAACAACAATACCCGAAAAACTGTCACGACCACTGCTTGCATAGCATAGGTCCAACTCCTTCCTAACAAGAGATTGTAGTCGAGAGACACATCGACCACTTCAACTTCGATGCACACGGTCTTCCCTCCTAACTGCATGGGAAAAGAGGGGATGATTCCATGTGGTCGGAACGAACGACCGTCGAAAGAGGTGAGAAGAGTAGGTGCCAGAGACAAAATGGGTTGGCCAATGGCCTTCCAACATGCCAAAGACATCACGCATGTTGAGGCGCCCTCGTGCGGAAAATGTTCCGAGTAAAAGTTTTCGTGGTGTAAGCCACTACTATCTGAAACACTACGTGGTAAGGAAGACGAGGTTTTAAGTCGGTCGTATCAATCATGATCGTTCTCGGATTACAAGTCTCAGTAGACCCTAAGGCATATATCATAGCCTTTCTCTAGGAAGGGCAACTCTGGAGGACTTCCAAAGCAGACATCACAGAAGGGGTTTGTGACAAATCCTCCACCACAGAGTAGTTTTGGGTGGCCTTTGCATTTGGGTTGTGGGAAGCTTTCTTGAACGCACCTTTGGGGATGCATGTCATTGTTTCCCCCATCATCTTCTCTATCTGGAGAGGAAGAGGTGGGTTTTCGGCTTATTTACTCTTCTCAGAGGTGCTTGGCATTCCATAGTTGTGTGTCCTAGTCGTTATGTCAACACTACCTTTCATCAAGTACACATTTGCAGACGAAGGATTACTCGAAGACGGAGAGGGTCCCCGACCAGCCCCTTCCACGCTTGAAGAGGATTGAGCTAAATTTTTCCCATGTGGAAATGGATTCGTTAACATGATAGGTTGTTGTTGTGCCAATAACTTCTGAGCCTCCTCAAGCCAAGGGCACTGGTGAGTCGGATGGTCTTCCTTGCAAATATTACAGAGATACTTTGACTTATTCTTTTCAGTGTTTCCCTCACCAGCATTATTGGTAGGTTTCTGATGCCCCTTACCCCTATTTCGTTGTTTCTTCTTATCG
The DNA here is from genome assembly GCA_009831015.1 of Picea engelmannii. Taxonomy (NCBI): domain Eukaryota; kingdom Viridiplantae; phylum Streptophyta; class Pinopsida; order Pinales; family Pinaceae; genus Picea; species Picea engelmannii. The sequence continues at coordinate 414,074 of ML783306.1, read as the reverse complement.
TCAGGCTGTTGGGTGGCCTTCGGGTTTTTCGATTTCACACTATGTACATCCGACGTTTGAGTAGGGGGAGCAGCCGAACCAATGGTATGGTTGGCCGCTGTTTGCTGTATTAACAATTACTGCAATTGATTCGACAACTGATTGGGGGGCTTCGTTTGCGCTGAACCTACAATACCATCGGCATGTGGTCCAGATCTCTGTCTGGTCTTGTCAAGTATCGACTGTGGTGCATCTGGTAAAACTTTGTAAAGTAAACCTGACTGAGAGTAAATCAGTTCTAGCTGTTGGGCTCTCATTATCTATTCTTCCTCTGAAAAGACCCCCGAGGTTGTGACGTATTTAGATAACTGGGGTACCAAATATTTAAGGAACCACTCAAGAAGGAATGCTAGTGGGACTGGCACTTTTATCAAACTCTTCACGCATCTCCATTCTTGGATGTGATCTGAGATATGGTCTGCTTTTGTCTTCTCAAAATTGGCCAGCAATTCGCTGTCGACATTGTATCTCACAGGTAATTGGAAATGGTTTAAAAAATCCATTGCCAATTCTCCAAAGGAAGAGTATCTTGAACGGTCGAGCTCAATGTACCATTTCATAACACTCCCTATGAGAGTGCGTTGAAACAATCGCAACTAGACAGAGTTGTCTCTCAAAGAGTTGGACGAGCACCATAGATGAAAGGTAGTCACATGATCGCCTGGATCTTCGTTAGGCTTAGCCTTGAACTTTGGAATGTCTAAAGGCAACTTGGTTGGCATAGGAGGCCAACACGGATCGTGACAGATGGGGTCGTTTAATAACCTTGTCAAGTCTGGAAAGTGCAGTGTTGTCAGAAACGATAATTTGGGTTGTTGATTATAACCAGGGAAAAAGGATCCCGGAGTTTGGCTGACACCAGGTTTCGAGGAAAAGTTAGGTTGCTGGCCAGGGTTATGGTAATAACCATGGTCGTGACCAACGTATGGATTTTTTTCTTGTTGACATGTCATTGGCTGACTCCCGTAATAGGACGAAAAGGGTTGGGTTTGCGTTGCATTCCAAGTATTTTGGGAAGGGTTTGCCCCTGCCAATCTGATGGGCATAGGTGTTGAACCTTGCCCTGGGTTCCATTGGCTATGGAAGGAGTTTCCCCTGGTCGGAATTCCTGATGAGGGAACTGATCCCTGCCATGGATTTCAAGGTCCTTGTGAGGAAGGAATTCCTAAGTTTTCCCCCTGTGCAGGAATAGTACCCTGCATAGGATTTTGTTGTCCATAATTGGGGTTGCCCCCGGTCGAGAAGAAAACTGACGAGAAAGCGTTGTTACCAAATGCACCGAACAAAGAGAATGGTGTCGAACCTACCGACATGTTATAATAAGGAAGTCCTTGACTACCTTCTCCAAATGAAGTATGGTTTATGTTTGGCCGGGCAGAGTGCTAGTGAGCACCACTGAGAAAAGGGGATGAAGGAGGTATATTACCCCCTCCATAAGGGAAAGAACTATAGGGAGCTGAAGTCCCCCCCATGGATCCTTGCAGAGGAGCGTTGGATCTCCCTGCCCCGAGACCTAAAGTCTATAGAGTGGAGTAGTAAAGTACAGTGCTAGTACCGAAGCCAGGCATCCTGTATGAGAACGGAGGGCTTGTCGCACTCTAGGTGAACGAAGAAGTGATCGTCGCCATAGACAGAATCAGACCATTGCTCGAGGTAGAGGCAGTTGAGACCATAGTGGTCCAGAACGACGACGGTTGGTTAAAAGGTGGAACACCCCCTGTAGTGACATCCATAGAGGGAATATGAGTATTCCCTAAAGAAGTAGCATTCCATCGCTGCTTGGGACACAACCTGACGCACGTAAGGTTGAATCTGTACGACAATGGGCTTCGATAGTTCAGTGATTGGAGGGTTATACAGACCAAGAGCTTCCACTCCGAGGTCAGAAATGATTGGTTCCTCCAGAATCAAATGTTCTCATCTCAGAGACAAGTCGGGCACAGTTTCTTGTAACCCGGTCGCCTCAAAAGACCCTTGTTGGTCTAGTTTTCTCCTTAGCGATGGCGGGGGTGGCTCGAGATCAACTGGCGGCAGGCCCAAAAGCCTTCGCGACCGGCGGAGATCCTGATCCTCCACTGTGTGAGAATATCAATGACACACTAGGGATTTCTATAATCATTTTGAAATTCAGCACACACTAGAAAAAGATCCTGTGAGATAAGACAAGTAGATCACTAGCTAGTTGGAAGAACAGTTACACCAGCCAACACTAGAGAAACTTACTGGTGCAAGTGAAACTCGAATACAGAAGCACCCTCTGGGTATACTCTGCAAAGTGTGGACCGATTTCTACCCTAGGTACCACGGTATACTCCTGCAGTCACCTGTGTAAGTCACTAAGATAAAGGCAACTAGGTTTCCAGTGCACAAACAATCACCAGGTGGGTACAGTCGACAGTGGGGTGGACCGCAATGAGCAGGGTATCAAGCCCGAAACCTACCTAGGGTATCGAAAGCAAGTTTTCTGAAAGACGACTGAGGACCTCGAATGGATTCGAGACCCATGAAACTCCGTGGAAAATGCGATCAAAGGAATCCCAAGATAATCCCTCTATATGTGTTCCCCACTACGCTTGGTTCGACTTTGGAGGGGTTATCTCTGCTACCTTTCCTTACACGACCTCGTGTTTATCCCCTATGTTAAAGGGGGGTCCCAGATGACTTTCATGGTTACTGGACTTTAAGAACTCCCTAGCTTAGACTCTTATGTTTGTTTTTGTAGCCTTGAATAGTTTCCTCTCCAATCCTAAATCAAGGCTCTAGCCTAGACTAAATTGATGGACCCTACAAACACAAAGTCTAGTAAAATTTAATTAGGAGTTAATTTTAGTGGTTGTCTTAAGTCAAAAGGAATGAAATTGAAACCAATGATGTTCTTTAAGAGATGAAAGAGAAGAGCATAAGATGATACTGGAAACAAAAGTACTTCTTTCTTCACAAATAAATATTTGCCAATTTAAACTCTTTAACCAAACTATTTTGTAACTACTTTTCTCGGATCTTCGAAAAGAAAAACTTAAAACAAGATTTTGCTCGACTATGAGCTAATTAATGTTGTAAGAAATCAAGTAAAGAACTTAATAAAACTCTCCTTTTCCTTGGTAAATGAAACAACTAGCCTAAAATATTTTACCAAACCAAGAAATGAAAGTTTTTTTTTATTGTTTCATACTTCGAAAAAGGGAAAATTGATGAAAAGACAGGACCAAGAAATGAATTCAGGCCCAAACGTAGATCGAAAGGAGTCACTGACAATACCAAGCAGACAGATCAAAGCAGACTCACCAACTTGTCTAAAAACCCTATTTTAAAGAAAACACAAGAAATCTTTGGTCAAAAGAAAGATAAACTGAAGTCAGACCTAGCCTACAGACTGCTATAACAGAGACCAGTACCAGGTCAAGGAAACCCCTGAGGAGTGTGACTCCTGACAGGGAAGAGGATGATTGCCTCTTCTTTTTACAAAAAAATTCTCAACAGGCACACTATTGACATTTCAACAACCAGCGTATGTACACGGGCTGTCCAAGGGAAGGGCACGTATGCACACGTGCAAGCCCACTGTAGGATGCGTACACCTCTATAACTCCTCAAAAAAATGAAAGAATAACAGTCCATCATAGGAAGGGAGTAGTGGTATGGAAGACCAACATCCCTTAAAGACACAGAAGCTTACAGAAACTCAGAAAACAATGAATAAATTGATTCAAAGCACCCTAAAAGAAATATCCCCAAAGACCCTAGAGGCCTCCCCAGTACGGTCACCAATTCTGCTATAGAAAGAAAACCCCTCTACGGACTACACCAAGGGTATAAAATGTAGGCATAGAAAACCGTCTAAAGTCTCCTACTTTTAATCACTATCCCAATGTTACCCCACAATCATACATAAAAGACAAGAGAGAGGGATCTGGTAGGCCTACCTTAAACTTTGCGTTCAATGTCGATCCCTTTGCGCTTGATTGTTTCCTGACTGCAAATATCCTCCCAAGGTTGACCCGCATTCATCAAAAGACAAACAAGAAACTACAATCATGCATTCTACATAAGGATTAGTGGGTTAGACATCATAAACAAGAAATGTAAACAAATCATATAAGTTTGAGACGTCATTTGGCGGGACAAAAAAAGTACTTCTTTATATTTATCTCACAAAAATTCACTTACAACAAGAGACTGACACTGCTCTTCGAACTTGGTCCTAGTATCCTCATCACCATGCACCAACTGCTTCCGCATATTCTTCTCCTCTTTAGTTCTCTCTTAGGGAAATGGCAAGGGTTTTTCAATTGGGGCAAAGGGGGATTGATAAAATGGGCAGAGTTTCTTTTCTCTCGTGCTTCCCCTTGCAATGGGACCCCAACCCCTTATTTTATAGGACAAAAGGGATAGTAACGGTTGGTGTGATTGGATATAGGCAGTCAAACGGTTAAGTAATGGCCCAAAAACCAGTATCCTATGCAATTTTCCATTTTTCATGATATTCTGTGAGTGTACGTGGGATGTAGTGGGTCAACAGGTGTGTGTACGCGGTTAGTAGTGGTGGAGGGTGTGTATACCTTCAAAGCAATGTTTGTTTGAAGAGTTTGTTCAGTGATGGCTTGGAAAAGATAGCAAGTTAGATGGCCTGATGCAAGGTATGCATGTCTGGTGCAATTTAAGGTTATAACACACACGTCGAGTCGTCTGCATGATCATCATGTGAACTCTTCATCTTCTCTAGCCGTTATGAAATATTCTTTGGCTTCTCTGGCAGTTATTCTGAGAATATTTTTCTTCTCTATTAGACAAATTTCTTCATCTTCTCTAGCAGTTACAACCAATCATTTTTTTGTCTTCTTTGGCTTCTAAGTCCCTTCCTTCATGTGACCTCTGGCGGTGACCATACACCTATTCAAAAGGCACTTCCTATTCTTGGTCTAGCAAGCACTAGCTCCCTATTATCTGATATGACCTTGGACGATTAACTTCACATGACCACGTGATTGTGGGAGTGAGATCTCTTCTCGTTAGCCCCCTGTCACATGTGACCTCGGGCTACGTCCTTGCGTAAGCGAACAATTGCAGGCGCGTCCAACAATGGTTTGGGATTAACCTCTTTTTTCCCTGCAATCTACCTCCAGCTACCACGTACCCCTTCTCCGATATTGTGGTTTCAATTGCGGCCCGCCCTCAGAAAATTAACTTCCAAAAAACTTTTGATTCCACAATCTGGCGTGATCGTCGATCTCGCGGTCTCTGATAGATTCCCTCGATCAACAGCTCCGATATATTGTCTTTTCCTTCCTTCTTTCCTCTGTCCACGCATGATCCTTAGTCTCAACGACCAAGTGACATGTGGCCCTCCAAACCAATGCACGAGATCCGTTTTGCCTTTCGGGCTTTGGGAGTCTCAATTCTCAAACTTTGCTTTCTCCCAAAGAATTTCACCTGGATTCCACGATCTAACAACGCGTGGTCTTCTTGAATCAACAGTCACAATCCCTTCGAGTATCCGAGGTTCAGAAATCTCAACTTTCCAACCTTTCAACCTTCCTTTGATTTTTCCCTGAGCTGACAATCCACTGATGCGTGTCCCTTTCAGATCAACGGTCACGATCCTTTCACATATTCAGGGTTTGGAAATCTCAACTTTCCAACCTTTCAACCTTCCTTTGCCTTTTTCCCAGAGCTGACAATCCACTGACGTGTGTCCCTTTCAGATCAACGGTCATGATCCTTTTGTTTCTCCGGACTTCAGAATTCTCAAGTCTCAACTGGAAATCCTTGAAGTGAGATTTCTCTTAAATCTCATATCAGTTGACACGTACTCCCCTTGACGATCAACGTTCGATATTTTTCTTCGACGATTTTCACATTCTCCCCATCCAAATACTTCCAAATTTGTGGATCTCATGCCACCTGTCCTCCTCGACGATGGACGGCCCCAAACCACTTCGGGACTTAAAAACTTTGGGAAAGTTCTAGTGGCAAAGATTCCAAAGTAAAACTCCCAGAGTGGCGTCACTTACTTACGTCACTTGATGACGTGTCATGAGCCTAGTAGCTGCCACGTGTCACTCGGATTTGTGATTTTCACGTACTTGAAATGTCGAATCAACTTGACACTAATCATTGTCTGATTGCGCCATGTTTCCTTGCTGACATAGTCTTATTGATGTGGATCCTTATTCACTTCGGGATTTCGGCCTTTGGGACTTCGGGTATTTTGACTTTTCAAGTCGCCAATTCTTTCGAAGTGAGAATCCCCGAACAGTAACCTCCTCGCAACTTTTAGACCTGAACTAAATGTTGTTAGTCGAACATGTTATTATATTGACGACTCGATATTTTTGCGATGTTTCTTTTCTAGCTTATCCTGTCCTTCCACTTTAAAATGATCTGACGGATGACATTTACTCCGGCTCTCTGTCTCTCTGGAATTCGGGGATTTTAGATCTCAAACTGAAACTCTCGAAGTGATTTCTCCAGAGCGTAACCTCCTTACATCTTTAGACCTGAAACAATTTTTTTCATTGATCAAGATCTTAGAATAATGGCTCTTTCTTATCCTATCCTTCCACTTAAATCAATCCAACGGCTGACGGAAATTCAGATGATCGAATTATCAATCATTTTGCCATGCGTATCCTATCCTTCCATTAATTTAATCTGATGGTTGTTGGTCCTCTAGATCGGTGATCCAACGACCATTGTCTCTCTTCCTATTGTGCTTCTGATCTCTCTGACTTAGAAAGTTTTCTAAGTGTTCACGGGTCTAGACTTTTGCTCCTCCTGCGAGCCTGTCTCTTGTACCTCGTCTGCACTTCTGGAAATTGCTATCTCTTTTGATATTTCTCATCTTCTGCACTCTCGAGGTTTGGTTCGTTGTTGTTCTTTCCATAAATGACAAGCACATTCTTCCTGTAAACATGCCAACAATCTCCCCCTTTGGCATTGATGGCAACCCTGAAAGGTTGCACTATTTTTCTTAGACCTCCAACTATAGCATACAGACAACACCTTTTTCTCCCCCTTTGACATCAATGTCAAATAAAACAAAGAGTGACTCTGTGCTCCCCCTAATCAGATATACTAGGAGAACTCTCCCCCTAATCAGATAGATTATTTTAACTTGATAACATGGTCATGCCCAACTTCTGGCGTAGATACTCAAACTGATATTTTGCAAGCGGTTTAGTGAAGATATCAACAATCTGATCTTTGGATGGAATATAATGAAAAAAAACAACAATGTTGGTTACCTGTCCCCTCAAGAAGTGATACTTGATGGGTATATGCTTGGTATTGGAGTGAAATACAAGATTATTTGACACACTAATGGAACTAGTATTATCACAATGAATTGGGATCGGTGCATTATACTTTACCTCCAAGTCTGCAAGTGTCTTAATCATACATAATGCTTGGGTACAACAAGTGGAAGCTGCAATGTATTCAGCTTCTGTAGACGATAAGGAAATGGACCCTTGCTTCTTGTTCAACCATGCTATAAGAGAATCTCCTAAGAAGAATGCACCTCCACTCGTGATTTTCCTTTCATCCACGCAGTTAGCCCAATCAGCATCTGAATAGACTGATAGTTGAAAATTTTAATTCCTAGGATACCATAGGCCATAGTTCATTGTTCCTTTCAAGTATTTGAATATTCTTTTGACAGCTAACAAATGACTCTGTTTAGGTGCAACCTGATACCTTCCTACAATTCCAACAGCATGCATTATGTCTGGATGGGATGTTGTGATGTACAATAGGCTACCTATCATAGACCTATATGAACTCTATCAACATCAGGTGAGTCATCATCCTTGCTTAACTTACATCTAGTGACCATAGGTGTGCTCATAGGTGTAGACTATTCTATTTTAAACCTTTTCAACATTTCTCTTAGATATTTCTCCTGAGAAAGAAATATTCCTTCAGAACTCTGAGTAATTTGTAGACCAAGAAAAAAATGACAGTTCCCCTATCATAGACATTTCAAATTAAGACATCATGGAAGAAGCAAACCATTGTACCAATGAAGAATTATTGCTTCTGAAGATGATGTCATCTACATAGACCAACATAATGAGAAAATCATTACCCTATGTTTTGATATATAGATGTTTTTCAATTGTTCCTCTCTTGAACCCTTTGTCTTGAAGATACTTATCCAGTCTGTAATACCAGGCACAAGGAGCTTGTTTCAACCCATATAAGGATTTCTTCAGCTTGCATACAAAGTCAGGGTTATTTGACTGTTGGAAACCCTCTGGTTGTTCCATATAGACTTCTTCTTTTAGATATCCATTTAGAAAAGATGACTTGACATCCATTTGATAGACTTTAAACTGTTTATGACACACATAGGCAAGAAACATTCTAATAGGTTCTAATATTACTATGGGCGCAAATGTTTCTTCAAAATCCAGTCCTTCTATTTGAGCATATCCTTTGCAGACCAATCTAGCCTTATTTCTTACAATATTTCCTTGCTCATTCATCTTGTTTTTGTAGACCCATTTGGATCCTATCACGTTTTTATTTGTTGGCCTAGGAACGAGTTCCCAAGTGTCATTCTTTTCAATCTGGTCCATTTCCTCATTCATTGATTCTAACCAATTTACGTCTTTATTGGCTTCATTAAATTTATTAGGTTCCACCATGGATATGAAGACTATATGTGATTGCTCGGTGTCTTTTATTATCCTTCTCCTAGTTTGTACACCTTTGTCTTTCTCACCAATTATCTGACTTTCAGGATGATTCTTTTGAGTAATTTTGGAGGACGGATTTGATGTTGATTGTTGTCCTCACTCTTCTTGTCTGGGTGTCTCTTCTCCACCTAATTCCTCATATTATTGTGACTTTGATATATGTTGTTCTTTATCTTCATTATTCTCATCATATTTTTCATCTAGCTTACTGCTTATTATATGTTGATATTTTATAGGAGCTTCTTCATCAATTCAAACATCAATACAGTCTACTAATTTATGCATTCTTTTGTTAAAGCATCAATATCCTTTACTATTTGTTTCATATCCTAAGAAGTTACCTTCATCAGCTCTACTATCAAATTTTCCCAGATGATCATCATTATTCTTGATGTAGCACTTACTTCCAAATACTTTGAAGTGCTTGATTGATGTAGGTCGACCAAACCACAACTCATATGGAGTTGTATCACTGTTCAGCCTTAGATGTGCTTTGTTTATAATATGAATGGCCGTGTGAATATCCTCCACCCAGAAGGTTTGTGAAATGTCCCTTTCACTCATCATAGCCCTTGCAATCTATTGAACTGATCTATTTTGGAGTTCTACAACTCCATTTTGTTGAGGAGTACTTGGAATAGTATATTCTCTTTTAATTCCATGTCTGTCACATAATTATTTGAAATATCTTGACAGAAATTCTCCTCCCCTGTCTGAGCGAACCACCTTTAACTTCCTTCAGAACATATACATTGTTTTCAGTTCTAACCCCTTTTTCAATCAGCTCTCATGTGTTTACTGTCTTTATTTTACAATTCTTGGTAGTGAAAGTGACTTCACATCCTCTGTCACATACCTAACTGACACTAAGAAGATTATGCTTTAAACCATCAACAAATAATACATCTTGAGCTTTTCTTCTTCCATTACTTAAGATTACTATAACTTTACCTATGATCTTTCCTGGAGCATCATTTCCAAAGGTCACACTCCCTGATTTATTTTCTTTTAGTAATAGGAACTTACTTTTGTCACCTGTCATATGACTGGAGCATCCGCTGTCAATATACTAGGTGTCTTTTTGTCTTTGAGATGATAACACTAATCCACACTTGTTATCTTCATTCTTCTTCCAAAACTTGACGTTTTCAACTTTGTGATTTGAATCTGGCTTATAGTTTTTTAAGCGATAGTCTGCAACTTTATGTCCATAATTATGGCAAATGTAACATTCTGGTTCATTGAATAAAGGATCATAACGATTGTTATGTGTAATCTACGTCCTTTTCCCAACCATCACATGATTTGCAGTCTGTGGTTGTTTGTTACTTGACTGTCTCATTCTTTGTTGTGGCACATATTTATTCCTTGGCTGTCTTGATTGCTCATGTCTAAATCTTAAAGAACAATTTACAACTTTGTGGCCAAAGTTAGAGAAGTAAAAACAATATCCATAGAAAACTCTTTGTACCTGGAAAATAGTTTTCTTCTTTGAGCAGGTTGATTTCTTCCATGCTGATGATTTCCTTGAGCAGAGGGTGTATTATTTCTTTTTTCTACAGATTCAACTCTGGTAGATTTTCCTTCACTCCTCCTTGGTGGCTGATTCTCTTCCTTTTTTTCTACAGGTTTGTTGTTGTCAATGGTTGTAGATTTGACAAACTTGATGGATTCTTTGTTGTTTGTCTGACCACTACTTGATACCTCTTCATAACCCAAACCAATTTTCAACTTTGAATTTCTTTGTTGATTCAGAATGGAGGCTAATCCTTCTTAGGCTTTAATACTTGTCATATTCTAATGATATAAGGCCTGAAATTTCTCTAGATTTTTTCTGACAGTCACTACTTCATCTTCCAATTTTTCACCTTTTGTTTCGGCTTCCTTTAATTGTTGTTTGAGGATGTCTTCAATCTTCTTAGCTTCTTCCAACTTAACCTTCAACAGAGTAATTTCTTCAGATGGTTCATTGCATGTTTTCTCATACCTGAGCAGTAACTATTTTTGTTTTCTTTTCTTTTATCTAAGTCTATCAATCTCTTCCATGGCACTGACAAGTTCTCCTTCAAGATCTACTACTGCTTCATAATCAGTGAACTCACTTTCTGTATCTTCAGTGTTTAGATATTCTAAAGCTATTAGCATGATATCATTTATTTTATCTTCAATAGAAGAGTCACTTCTTTCATCATCGTCATTGTTTACACAAAACATTTTCTTCTTAAAATTGTTCTCTTTATAGACCTTCTTGTGTTTGTGCTTCTCTTCATCATCATATGTCTAATCCTTTCTTTTGTGAGGACACTTAGATGAAAAATGACCTATCTTACCACAGTTGATGAAAAATGACCTATCTTACCATAGTTGAAACATTTGAAGGGCAGTTTACCTTTGTATTTTCTTGATCCTTTCTTCAGTCTTCTCACAAAATTTGCTTCAATCTCATCTATATCGGAGTCCATGTTTTTTGCTACTTTAAAAGATGCCTCTCTTGTAGTGGATTTACCTTTGGTGATTCTCATTTCATAAGTAGCTAAGTTTCAAGAAGTTGATCTAGTGTCAACGTTTTGAGATTAGCTATTTCCTCTATAGCGGAGACCTTTGAGTTAAATCTATCAAGAAGAGATCTTAATATTTTCTGGACTAGAAAAGATTCATCTATCGTTTCACCTAGGCCTTTCATAGTGTTGAAAAGTTATTATGTACGTAATAAGTACTTACTGATAGTTTCATCTTCATCCGTCTTTAACTGCTCAAATTTCAGTCAGTGAGTCTGAAGTTTTGCGTCTTTCACCTTTTCATTACCTTCATAACTACTTATCATCTTGTCCAACATAAATTTTGTTGAATCACAGTGCATGACTTTGACAAACTTGGATTCAGCAAGTCCACTGACGATGGAATTCATTTCTTTTGCATTAAAGCTAAATTCCAGCTTATCATCTTTTGAGGCCAAGACTACAGGCTTCACATATCCCGTTTCAACGACATCCCAAACATTAGCACCCAAAGACATTAAATGTGTTCCCATTCTTATCTTCCAGAAGGCAAAGTTTGTTCCATCAAACAGAGTGGGTCTATTAGTTGAACTTCCATCATGACTAGTCATGTTCAAGCTTATGGATCTACCTTTGATAAAAGGCACCGACTCTGATACCAATTGTTGGAAATATAACTGAGCGGNGGGGGGGGGGTGAATCAATTATGTATATAAGCTTGAAACTTTTCCTATTTTTATTATTATTTCTAGATTATTATTTAATATGTTGTTGAAAACTTAACATGTATAGATATACAATGATCAATCACACAAAATACACAGAGACACTGTTTTTCCTGAGGAAACCCATAAAGGGTGAAAACCTCTTCTTCTTAGGATGTCAATCAAGCTCCAACTTTCATGTACATCACAGTCTTTGAAATCCAACTCAAATATGAGGCTACAACCTCTGATAGCAATCTACAACTTGCAGAGACCACCAACTCTCAGATTTCTCTAGCACCAACTAGATGGAAGCACCAACTCCCAAGTTTCTTTAGCACCCACTAGATGGAAGCGTCGACTCCCAGAATATCTTCTAGCACCAACTAGAATTTAGAGGACTGCAATCCTCCCTAGCACCACCCTACCACCCTAAATGAATCTTACAAAACTTTACTTACTTGCTCTGTCTCTGATATGGTATGTAACAACTCTATGTCTCCTCTGCCTTCTTCAACTTCTACACTCTGTTTTTCTTCTTCATCGTTCAACTTCTATGCTCTGCTCTTTTTCCTCCTGCGCTCAACATCGCATGTTGTTCAACTTCTCTTTTGCATTTTATGCTATGTTATGCCTCTGCATCCTCTTTAGTACGCCACAGATCTCCTCTTCAGATTATGCACTGCGTCTCGTCCTATCAACATGCATCACTCTCCGAGAGATACCCTCTCTCTTCTCTATTCTGCATGCCTTTCACACATTGAGTCATCTGCATGATCATCATGCAAATTCTTCATCTTCTCTGGCCGTTATGCAAGGTTCTTTGGCTTCTCTGGCCGTTATGCAAGGTTCTTTGGCTTCTCTGGTAGTTATTTTGAGAATATTTTTCTTCTCTATCAGTCGAAATTCTTCGTCTTCTCTGCCAGTTACAGCCAGTCATTTTTTTGGCTCTAAGTCCCTTCCTTCATGTGACCTCTGGCGGTGACCATGCGCCTATTCAAAAGGTGCTTTTCTTTCTTGGTCTAGAGAGCACTAGCTCCCTATTATCTGATCTGACCTTGGGCGATTAACTTCACATGACCATGTGATTGCGGGCGCGAGCTCTCTTATCGTTAGCCCCTTGTCACATGTTACCTCGGGCTACGTCCTTACTTAAGTGAACAATTGCGGGCGCATCCAACAATGGTTTGGGATTAACCACTTTTATCCCTACAATCTACCTCCAACTGCCACATACCCCTTCTCTGATACCATGGTTTCGATTGTAGCATGCCCTCAGAAAATTAACTTTCGAGCAACTTCTAATCCCTCAATCAGGCGTGATCGTCAATCTCGCGGTCTCTGACAGATTCCCTCAATCAACGACTCTGAACTATTATCTTTTCTTGCCTTCTTTCCTCTATCCATGCGCGATCCTTAGTCTCAATGACCAAGTGACATGTGGCCCTCCAAACCAACAGACGAGATCTATTTCACCTTTCGGGCTTCAGGAGTCTCGATTCTCAAACTTTGCTTACTCTTGGAGCATTTCACCTGGAGTCCACTATCTAACGACATGTGGTCTTCTCGAATCAACGGTCACAATCCCTTCGGGTATTCGGGGTTCAAAATTCTCAACTTTCCAACTTTTCAAACCTTCCTTTGATTTTTCCCAGAGATGACAATCCACTGACGTGTGTCCCTTTCGGATCAATGGTCACGATCCTTTCGCATATTCAAGGTTCAGAAATCTCAAATTTCCAACCTTTCAACCTTCCTTTTCCTTTTTCCCAGAGATGACAATCCACTGATGCGTGTCCCTTTCGGATCAACGGTCACGATCCTTTCTCATCTCCGGACTTTGGAATTCTCAAGTCTCAACTAGAAATCCTTGAAGTGAGATTTCTCTGAAATCTCAGATCAGCTGACATGTACTCCCATTGACGATCAGCGGTCAAGATTTGTCTTCGACGATTTTCATGTTCTCCCCATCCACAAACTTCCGAAGTTGTGGATCTCGTGCCACCTGTCCTCTTCGACGATGGATGACCCTAAACCACTTTGGGACTTTGAAACTTTGGGAAAGTGTTGGTGGTAAAGCTCCTGAAGTAAAACTCTCGGAGTGATGTCACTTACTTACGTCACTTGATGACATGTCTATTGGATCATGTTGTCATTGATGCCAATGGTTTGATTATTTGGGAGATTGTTGGATCATATGTCATTGATGTAAATGGTTTGGTTTGATGTCAAGTAATTGATTGATATGATGCCCTTCATGAGAGTGATATATTGATAAATATGGATCAGTGATATGATGCCCTTGATGAGAATGATATATGTCCAAGTGGAAACCAATTGATAAAGATGGATCATGCATTAATGAAGATAGATCAATGAGTTGTCATTGATACATGATGCATAGTTGATATCTATGATGTAGTGGTGAATTGATGCAAAGATGAATCATTATTGTCTTATCATGGTTGATAAGGTGCACAAATGGATGAACTCCAAAGTGGTCCCCTTATGGTGAAATCCCTCACGGGAAGACGCTTTACGGATTGAGTTATCCTAGAAGAATGGTTGGAGGACCCATGCTTGCATGTGGATTAATGAGATGAAGATCAATGAAGTTGTTGGTGAAAATATCCTAGATGGATAGTGTTTTTCATGCCATTTCCGGTGGTATGTGGAATGTCACATAACTCCTCACAGTTTGAGAGTTATGGCCTTATGAAGTTGGAGGACCCCCATATGATGGCTTGAAGCCCCAAAAGGTCAAAGAAGTCAAAGTGCTTGAAAAGAAGAAATCATTATTTAAATGATAAATTAAAGTGACAAAATCAAGAAAGATTAT
>ML783306.1:372978-385402 GCA_009831015.1 Picea engelmannii | reverse complement strand
ATGAAAATGTCTCCTTGGTATATATAGGAGACTAGGAGGTATAATTACAACTAATGGCCTAAAGCCGACATAAATAAAATAGCATTACTAATCTAATATGCCCCAATTAAGGGGTAATGAGCCAATATTAGGGCTTAACAAAATACAGTCACATCATCTAAGTAAACTACGACGGACTGATTGATTAAGCCTCGGAAAGCAATGTCCATTTCTCTCTGAAAGGTGGCACCGGCGTTAATCAATCCAAAAGGCATTTTGCGATAAGAATAAGTGCCCCACGGGGTACGAAAGGTAGTTTTTAGTTGGTCTGGTGGACACATCAGGACTTGGTTGTATCCAGAGAAACCATCCAATAAGGATAGCCTCTCGGAACCAGATACCTGTTGAAGGATTTGTTCCATGGGCGGGACAGGATAGTTGTCTTTATCAGACGCTCTATTGAGGTTTCAGAAATCGACACAGAGTCAGATATCCCCATTTTTCTTTCGCACTGGGACAAGGTTGGATACCCATTGAGTGTGCCTAACAGGAAAAATTATTTTAGCACTTAGGAGTTTATTCAATTCTTTTTGAACGATCGGTTCTAGTTTAGGGTGCATCTTCCTCAGTTTATGTTGGAAGGGTAAGGTTTGGGGCTTCATCGAGATGACATGCTGTATGATATTAGGGTCGAAAGTTTTAAGATCATCATATGTCCATGCGAAGACATCTTTAAATTCTTTGAATAATTTAATGAATGCAACTTTTTCTTGTCGAGAACATCCCAACCCTAGATTAATGCATTGAGGATTTTCATCAGTTCCTAAGTTCACTTTTTCATAAGATAACGATGAACTATTGGTTTTACAGTTGACTGTCTTTTTAAATTTATCTTCAAAATCATAAAACTTCTCTAATCTGACTACAGATTTGGGTATCGAATTTACCATGTCTGATAAAGCTTCAGGAGTTTTCGGATCATGTATTACCGTAAAATCGTGCAAATTGTCATCGTGTGTGCGTTCATCTATCACCGCACCTTGAAAGGTTTCTTCCATGTGCAGAAAGTTAATGATCTGCTGATCATCGTCAAATACTCTCCAGTTTGTGATATTGTCAGGAACAGATGGTCGAAACAATAGCTCAACGGAGAATGTGTCTGGGGACAAGCCTTCTGCAGGAAGAAGTTTTGAAGCTACATTAGCTAATAAATCTGCTTCAGAGTTATTCAATCTAGGAATAGAATTTATATTGAACGTAGAAAATTTATTCATTAAATTCCATACCTCAGACTGGTAGCTTTTGAGATGCAGAGAAAGACAGTGGATAGAATCTCTTACCTGTCTAACCACTATTTCAGAGTCGCCAAAGACGGTTAAATTTTGAATGTTCATATCCAAAGATTTTCTGAGACCTTGCAGTAAAGCCTCATATTCTGCAGTATTATTAGTACATTCAAATTCCAACCTACATGCTATCAATGTTTTGTTACCTGCCAGATCGATAATAACATAGCCTGCGCCAACTCCTTCTTTGGCTTTTGACTCGTCGAAATACAGAGACCAAATTTGATTTCTGTCGGGTGCATGGGATCGTTGCGTAGGAGTTGTTGGCTGCATATATGCTGCAATCTCAGACTGTTGTTCTGGATTGATGATAGGTGAAACCTTAGACATGAAGTTGCCGAAGAAGGTGTCCATTCCTTGTACTTCAGGCGAATCAGCAAAAGGTGTAAATGGTTTGTTGGGATCGTTCAAATCCGTGACCGTGAACTTAAGGTAATGCTCATGATTCACTTTAATCTTATTGGGCTTGCCGTTCTCTGGAAGCCATAGGTGGGACCAATCTGTCATGAAGTAGCCGTGTAGCTACTCCGACCAGTCCCTGCTCAAAAACAAACCATACACTTCTGGAATATCCACAACAATTATATCAATAACTTGATGAACCTTGGGGTTAGATGATAATCTAATAAGCACATTTTTTAGCTCGCCTATAACTTTGACATTGGTCCGATCAAGATGTATGATTTTTAAAGTAGAGGGTTCAACTTCAGCGTTAATCTTTTGGCAAACAGACCAAGGCATCACATTGGATGACGCCCCTGAGTCTACCATACAATTGTGCACGTTTCTATTAAAGATCTCGAAAGTTAACAGGAAAGGAGGTACATTTTTGCGAGTATTAAGAGTAGTAGCTTGTGGCTTTTTACTCGCAGTTTCTAAAGCTACTTTATCTACATTATTTACAGGAAGGATTCCTTTATCTTGAGGATCGGGATTATTTTTAGTGGAAGTCTTCTGAGGGAATTTGCTTTGCACAACCTTGTTACCATTGGAATTACCTTTCTTGCCATTCTCTGAAATATTTTGCAACATTTTTTGAAGCAGAAAAGGAAATTTCAATAACTCATAAATATAAATGTTTTCCCTTAACTTTTTAAGATCTTCAACAACATCATAATCTAAGTTGGGGTTCACATTACTCTGTTTATTCTTAGCCGATTTAGATTGCTTTGGAGGCGAAGTTGTAGTGTTTTCAGTAGAAGATTTTCCGGCTGTCTTACTCCTAGTGTTATAAGGGTGGACTGTCTCGAAATTAGCTTGAAAGATGCTATCCGAGAAATGTCCAAAAATGTTTGGAGAAGACTCTTCTTCTTGAACTGTCTCTTGTTCAACGACCTCTTCAGGAATCTCAGGAGGCATCAAGTTATCTTGGGCTTCTAAAATTGTTTGAAGAGCACATTGCAAACTTTCTAGGTTAAGGCCCTCGGTGGTTGGACTAGGTCGGTTGGTAGGAAAAGGTTTCCAGAAAGGAGGTTTGTAGGGTCCTTTACTCGAGGAAGCTTCTTCGGTTGACCTTTTTAAGTCTATAACTTGATTTGACAGTTTTTGAACAACTTTAGTTAAGTTCTCTAAATCAGAATTTTCAGGTTGTGTTTTACTTTGAGTGGGTCTGGAGAGGATTTCGATCTTTTTTTTGGAAGCAGAACTAGTCTCAGTTTCATTGCTAGAAGAGTCCTTAAGGCTAAGTATGTCTTTTTCAATCTGGCTGGCCTTTTCGAAGGCTTCTAACAACGTGGCTTTCTTAGATCGTTTAACCCAAATAACTATACTTTGATGCAAAGCTTGATGCAGGCATGGAATCCGCAGGGATTCGGTTTTTAAGTGTTAAGAATCTTTGATTAAAGTCTTTAACTTTTTCTTTTGGGTTCATTTTTAAGCTGGAAAGGTCCATGACTAGGACTTCCAGAGGTTTACCATCTCCGAACTTTTCCAAAAAGCACGACTCGAACTTTTCCCAAGACACGATGGTATGGGGTTGTTGGGCAAAGTACCATGTGGATGCGTTACCCTCGAAAGTATAGGGGAACAACCTACAGACAATGTCTTCATGTTCAACATTGCAGAGTCTAATGGCTAACATAAATTTTTTAATGTGATCTTCAACTATCTGTTTTGAGTTAGGATCAAACTTGGGAAGCCATTTCTCCGGGTGTTTAGGTAAAGGGTGTTGGGCTCCAGGTACAACTACAACATCCTGATCAAGCCAGGGTCTAGCAGGGTTGTTATGATTTGCCATTGGGGTAATGGGTGTGGATGGTTGAGAAGGTGAATTGCCTTCGTCAGAAGAATCTCCTCCAGAAGAGGAAGGAGATGATGGAGGTGGTGAAGGGGGTATCCCAGATCCTCCTGCAGCAGGATTTAAGATTGGATCTGAAGGATTCATAGTAGGATTAGTGCCACCTAATTGTTCTCTGATATCAGAGAAGTCCAAAGGTTGGCCCCACAGACGGTTTGGTTGCCTAAGACGAGCTAAGGCACTATGTGTTTTAATAAGAGATTGGCGTACAATCTCTTGTATGTCACCACCTGTAGGATTAGGGGTTGTTGGCTCAACTGTGATCTGTGGATCGTTGGTTGAAGTAGTTGATGTTTGAAGGGGAATATTATCATGTGAACAGCTTCTAGTCACTATAGGTGAGCGATTAGGGGGAGGAGGAGTCTTACGACCGCCTCGTGCCATTAATTAAGTTCGGGTCCTCCTTCTAGCGCCATTTGTTGACGGGCGAAATTGACCGTCCATCAACTGAGAGAGTGGAACCGGTCCGGGGTTGTCTAATAACCCAAGCCGTTTGGAATGAACCACCCTGACGGGTTTAGCGGCTTCGTTAGCCGATCTAAGGTCCTAAGAGAACAAAAGAAAACTAATCTAAACTAACTAATACTAAATAAAACAAAATAATACACTAATATAATTAAAACAAACTAAACTAATCTAACTAACTATATATACAAACTACTAATTATTACTATACTAACAACTAACTGAAATATAACTTATTCACAAAATATACAATATCTACAATTCACAGATTTAAATAAAACCTGAAAAACTCGTTATATTCTGCCCTGAGACATCAAGAGATATTTTTGTTGATTTTATGATTTTATGAACAAGAAATAAAACAAAACTAACTAAACGAAATCACTGATTTACTAATTCAAATTACACATATATCTAACTAAACTACTAATAAATATACTAAACAAATAAACAACAAACTGACCAGGAAACGCTCCAGATTTGTCCTGTGTATGATGACTGTTGAAGCTGATCGGAGGGAGGAAACCCGCACCGAATAATCCAGAAGCTTCTCGTAAACGATAGCTGCAATGCTCTTTAAGTTTGTTTACAGGACAAACAAGACATAAAAATCACAACAATCATATAATTTATAAATCTTAACAATTAGGTAAACCTGTATGCAAAGATCTATACATAAGAGTTCAATTGATGAAGAAGAGAAATCTGCCATTCATTTACTGAACAATTAATTGTTGTGTTTTAAATGTTGAAAGAAATCAGACATGGATCACATTAATTAACTCATATCATTTTTCAAAAGACTAAGATAGCTAAAGTAGTCACTAATCAGATGCAAATTGATAAACATAAACATGAAACAAAAGATTGATATTATGAAGAGAGAAAGCTATAGCGGAACATCAACTTCTGTCTATGTTGTATTAGAAATCCATATCCTTGTTCTCCCACGAATGAGGATGATCACTATTACAAAAATAATAAGTATTTATAAGTTTTCCACAGGGTAAAACCTCCCTGTGGAAGTTACAACAATTGTTTCCATAAATCTGGGAATATAACCCATGTTTAACTAAACTAAGAAACTAAAATAAAAGTAAAATATCTAAATATCCCATAGACTGTCCATCAAGTCCCATGTAATTTGAATTCACCTGAAAAGGGTCCAAAATAGACAAGTTAGAAGGATCTTTTATTGATAAAATAATAAAAATCTAATTCTATAGACAAGCTACAGAATCATCTGATTCTGTAGCTAGTCTAAATAAAGTACAGAATCAACATTAAAATTAATTGAAAATCTTTTAAAGATTTCAATTTAATTGACATCCAATAACCATTTGAAAACGAATCATTTAATTCTGAGTTTGTTATACCATTCGAAATCAAATAGGATCTAGATCAATTGAATGAATACAGAGATAGGTATACTCTGTTTTGTTTGTTACCACCAAGTCGGGTGACAAAATCATATGGGGTAACAATGTAATCGTTTCACAACAAATCGAATCCAAAACCAATCGTGAAATCATTTTGATATCAATTGAAATGATTATAATCAATACAAATAGCACGCAACCGTTACGCTACATTGTCAACAGGCAATATAAATTTGACAAGATCATTTTCCAATCGTCATGACTGTGTTGACAAGGAAAACGATACCTGCCACAAATAGATCAATTCAAACTTGGCGCGAAAATCAATTCAAATCAAATCATAACAGGCTCGATTGATTAGCCATAGAATTCATAATTTGTTATTGAAAATTGGGCAAACAAGATTTATTAACCTTGATCAAAACAAAATCGTTTCAATCAAACGCGTTATAACTGGGTTTGACCAATTCATTTTACACATTTAAAATCAAACAAAACAACAATTACAATTGGGATCCAATTACTAAAAATGATCAAACTAACAGCAATCCAAACAAGCGAATTAATCGGCTGAGTTTAGCATAGTCTTTGCAAATCATAATCGTTTCATGATTCAGGCATAGTTGCATAGGTTTAATGAGACCATTGTTTTTATAAAAACAGAGTAATCATTTCCAAATTTAAATTGAATAGAGTGGTATTCATGATTTGGAAAATCGTATGACACATCACATCGTAACAACTACACTCCCGAAATCATTTGTCAAACACAACATACGAATCATACGAGATCGAATCCGAGCACAATCGTATTCTAAATTGAGTATGGAACTTCCCGTGAGGAGTGGATACAAAACAAATTGTATTGAAAACACACCATTAATTTCATTACTTCACTCAGACAGACTTAGCAAATGAAATCCAAACGAATAAACATTCAAATCGAATAAAAATATATGAGCAAATCGTATATCAAATCGAAATTCTTTCTATTTTTATCAAAACGAAACCATGTGTAGGATGATCACCGAATGACAGAGGCATTTAGATGAGTGACTGAGCTATTTAAAAACAGAATTCAAATCATTATATCAACCTTGATGATTCACAAAACAAACGATATCAAAATCATACTTGTACAACAACGAGACGGCTTGATCATGCCAATTTAGAATTGATAACTGCCGTAGCCGTTTCAACGTTTTTGAAAAGGATGGAGCCTGTTGTCTTCTGCTTCTTATCAGCTATTTGGAGTTGGTCTCGTTGGCTGGTCAATACCTGAATTCGACTTTCCAGTGATTGAATTCTCGATTGGAGTATGGGAACATCGATGTAATATCGTTCCAACCATAAGTTGCATTGGTCACAGGATGACTGTGTGGGTTTTGAAAGAGCAGGCGAGGGTTTGGACACATGGCTGAGGGTTTCTCCAGGCATTTTGATACCAGGGTAGCTAGGATTATCTTTTAAGCAGGGGGGAAGATTCGTCACGAAATCATACGGTGGTTCGGGGCATAAACCCTGTGAGCACGGGTACTCATCCGCTAAAAAACGTTCAACTTCAGAATCAGAGTCCTCACTAAGGACAATAGGCTTTGACTCAACAGAGGGTTTAGGTTGGTTCCTTGCCATCCTTGAAATCAACTGAGCGTTCCTTTTTCCCTTGGCAATAGTAGTAGGGTTTGCCTTGGGATTTTTTCTCACAGGCTTCTTAGTAGCCTCAACATTCTCAGTTCCACCATCTGGTAAGTAAATAGGAGGGTAGGCCGACGGCTTAGGAGCAGGAAATAGGATATGGAAGGGAATGGGGGGCACAACCATGACTTCACTCACCACAGGCTTGTCAACCTCTGTAGGGTTGGTGTCCTCGAAACCATTCCGAGCTAAGAAAACTTCCCAGCTATCACCATGCAAACTCAAATGATAAACAACGATGAGCTTAATAAGCCCATGGTGGAACAGGCTGCTGTCAGCCTGCTGCCTTTTGAACCTTTTCGCCGTTTTATACAGGCTACGATGAAAATAAAAGGGCATATTCAAAGAGTATCCCATAAAATTCATTAGCAAATGTAGGTGGTAGAGAAACACAAGTCTGTATCGACCTTCATAGGTCACGAACTATTTTTTTACCATCAAAGTATCGTGCCATCGTGGTTTGAGTGCAGAGATGGGCATACCTCTATCACAAGAGGTGACTTTGCGCAAGAGGAACAACAGTTTCCATGGGACCTCCTCGACCTTACAATTCTTGAACCAACGTTGTCCAATGGCAGGTAACCCTGTGGCAAGACTGATGAATTTCTCATCAATTTCCAATTGTATGTCGCCCACCTTGGCTCTACAGCCATCGAAGGTCATGGAAAACTGTCATGCTACACAGAGGTTAAAACCCTCAAATCATTTTACAAAGGTAATCCATCCATTATCTTCCAAGTCTTTGCGGGCGTTGTCAAACATTAACAGATCTTGGTTGTTGTTTGGCTCGATCTGCATGACTGGTGCCATGGAGTCGAGCACATGGTAAACCGAGGGTTTGGATCAAAGCACACACAGGAGCAGAGCTACCCAGAGTTTTTTCGAGCTAACAAAGGTGAACGGTGATAAGGGTAGGCATAAATGCCAGCGTGCGAAGGTGGTGGAGTCTATCTCTGCCGTGCAAAATAGTAATTGCCAAAGTACAACCGCCTATTTACATAGTTGTTCAATCCATAATAGTAGTTCAACAATCAAGTCAATGAAATCAAATGTATATACCAATGTGCGCAAACGTTGTGCCATAATGTTTAAACACCCGACATAAATCGAAACCAAAACTGGACTATGCGCCAATGTATCAACTTACATAAAAGTTTAACCAATGTGCCAAACGGTATTCATATAATCAACAAGCCAATAGTTATGAAAACATTAACATAAGGGTCATATCAAAAGACACATATATATAAATAAAAAAATTTAATCATATCCCCTATGCATTTTCATAAAATCAATGGTCAAGTAGGTCATATAAAGTGCAAATCCAAATGCTAATGCATTGCAAACTCAATGAGACCCAGTCACAATCTATCGAAGCATGAGTACCGATCAAGGATCTTGCCAGCTGTATAATGATAAATATAAGGTAAGCGCAATAGGCATATCGACAACAGGGATATTGGCAATTCAAATAATGACTTCAAAACGACTTTGAAAGGTGAAGTTTTCACGCTTACAGTCGTGAAAACGAAACAAAGGAAAATGTGCAAGTGTCGCAAAAATTGAGAATTTCGTTCATTAGAAAATTGCGACGAACAATTGATGTTTGCAAAACATAGGTGTAGGCAGCTTATAAGAAAATGGAAAAATGTGATTTGGCTGCCAATAGCTTGTTACATCATACACTGGTCGCGTTCACATGTGGGTTGTAGTGAGCCAGGGAGCGTACACACACGGGCTGCACTACTGACAGGTCACGTACCTATTGACAGATTGATATCTATTTATGTTCTAATACTTTTGCGACCATTGTTTTGATCAGATAGTTCTTTCGGATTCATCGCATAGGTTTTTGATATTCGATGTTTCGGACCAAACCAGTGTGGTCCATCATCAGGAAAATGTTATGAGATATGAAGGAAAAAAGATATAACAAGTGTAAATAAATACCTAAAAAAATGTTATGAAGAGCCGACGTATTTAAAAATGAAATCAGGAAAAATAAAAACTTAAAAATGTTATTTCTTTGTTTATTATTTATTTGTTTGTTTATTTATTAATTATTTATTTGTTAAGAGCCAACTTATTAAAATGAAATCAAGAGATATAAAACCTAGAAAAATATAAATTAATATCTAGAATTATTCATAGTGGTTAGTGTTGGGATCCAATTTTGACTGATTTTCCATCCATCATCTCTGTTTAGATTGTTAGGTTGTTTTTCAATTTCGATTGCTTCTCTGAATTTTCTATTGTGATAGTGATCTATCTTGGCTAGAATTTTGGCATCTTCAATACAAATGTGATGTTTAGTTTTGTCTGAGTGTTCTGCGAGAGCTGAGGGACGAGTGCGATTGTGTTTGATGTCAGCGGCATGTTCTTGAAAGAACTATCTGATCAGATTGATATCTGTTGAGGATTGTTGCCTCATCTCACTTGGTGTTGAGAATGTAAGCTGAGTCTTTCATATAGAGTTGGTGCTCTTGTAGAGTTTTACTCTATTCGGTTGTTGCTGATAAACCCCAAGGATTGTAGTCCGTAATAAAAGGAAATTTGTACATACATCTTGTGTTCTTTGTGTCCATTGTGATGATGACTTGTTGATGATATATTGCTGATATATGTTGTTGATATGTGCCCACATCTAACTGGTTATAAATGACAACAATGGGTAATGAATAAATGTTGAATGCTAATTGATAAGTTTTGTACAAGAGGGAAGTTTTGGGAAAAAGATCCCCACACTCATTCACCCCCCCTCTAAGTGTGGTAGGTGTGTCCAACAATTGGTATCAGAGCGGGCCTTCACTACAAGCCTTAACAAGCTTGAAGGAGATCCATAGACACACAAATGGATGATGAAGTTCCAATCCTTGATGAGGAAAACTATTCTACTTGGAGAATAGAGATGAGAGTGTATTTGAAGAGAATGGGAGCAACTATTTGGAAGGCAACCATCGGTGGATACGTTCCATTGAAGAACAAGTCAAAGTTTGCAGCTCAAAGGGAAGGAAATAAGAATGATGCATTGTCTCTCAAGACCATTCTTAGTGGACTCTCAAGCCCTATCAAAGAGAGCATGGGACAATTCACTTCCGCCAAGGATCTATGGCTAAAGCTAGAGGAGACATATCAAAGCAAGGAAGAGAAAGAAGAAATTGAAGACCACTCCATCAAGATCATCAAAGGTAAAGAATCATCAAAAACTCTTGAATGCATTATTTCTAAATGTGATTTTGAAAACATTTCAAGTGAAGATAAAGAATCAAGTGATAATAGCACAAAAGAAGATCTTGAAGACATTTCAAATGAAGGCAAAGAAGTATGTGTTGATATTGGCAAAAAGGAAGATCATGAGGATATTTCAAATGAAGGTAAAGAATACTCTAAATCCCTTGAATGCAATGATGATGATGATGGACTTTTCTCTACAAGTGAAGAAGAAGATGTAGATATAGTTTGTGTAAAGTTTGATGGTATTTATCCCATGAAAAGAATATAAGGAAATCTATTAAAACTTCAAAAGGAAATTGAAGAGGGTTTATATATGTATAGGAGTGATCATTTTTATACACACTATAACTATCTTTCAGATAACACTAAGAAGTTTCTTAGGAGGAGTCAAAGGCACATCTTGAAGTTAAAGGGAATTCTCAAAGAACAAGAAGAGAGTTCTAAATTAGAAGAAAAAGAAGAAGAGATCACAAGACCAAAGAATGGAAAAGAAGGCATGCATATAGACGACGAGATTAGTAAAAGTTTTGAAACTATTGTCCATCTCAAGACCCAACTTGAAGAAGCCAAAAGAATAGAGGAACTATTGAAGATTCAAATAAATGAAAAGGAAGATTCATGTTGCAAGTTAGAAGCTGAAATTGTTGACCTTAGAAAGAAGGTGGAAAAGTCAAACAAATTCTTGAATAGCTCACGAATCTTGGATGAGATCTTGGAAAGTCAAAGACCATCATGTGATAAATCAGGTCTTGGATACAAAGGAGAAGATACACATGTTGAAGCAAGCACCTCCAAGAAGCATGAGGTAAGTCCATCAAAGAAAGAAGATAATATTGCAAAGAAACCATCTACACAATGCAAAGAAAATTTCAAAAGTACAAAGCAAGAAGCCATTTTTGGGACACCAAAGCAAAGGTATGAAAGTATTTTTCATGGGAATTGTTAATCATGTAATGGATATGGTCACAAAGCTTTTGAATGTAGATCTTATGATAGGAGATATAATGGAAAATTCTATAACACCACAAGGTGTTGGAGATGTGATCAAATAGGACATATTTATGTTCACTGTAACTCTATGAGATGCTACAGCTGTAGTGGATTTGGCCACAAATCCCAGTAGTGTTGGAACACAAGAAGAAAGTCTATGATGAGGACTTCACATAGCATGGCTAGAAGAAGGAATGAAGTAAGAAAGGGAGACATTTTTGAAAAGATGCATACTCAGAGCTCAAGTTTTGAAGAGAAGGGTCATCTATAGAAGTGGGTGAAGAAGACAACACAGCCAGATCATAATGAAAGATTGAAGGGAAATTCAAGTGTGTCATCTACTAAGGCACACACAGGTAACAGTAGTGACAGTCGCATGCACACACGTGCTGACCTTGAATAGGTCGTGTACACACGTGCTCAGTTGTGCAGCAAGCCGCATGTCTGTTGAAAAGCCTTTGGAAAAAGGCAATGCGCATGGCTTGGAGTTTGATGTGATTGTATAACTCTGTACTACAGAGTCTGACATTGTTTATTGCAGGTTCTGACACTGTTTGCTGCAGGTTTTCATGGTTCTAAGTTATATCACGCAAGGTTATGATATAAAATAAATCTTGGGTGCATGGCACTAACCCATGAGTATTGTTTGATGCTGATCTATTGAAGTACATGGCTGGTACTTTTTGAAGTTTCATTGATATATCTTATGATGTATTATTGGAAGCATATGGTATTGTTGGAAATCATGGCTTATTGACACATGGTTGATATACTTTCTTGGTGCAAGTAATGATGTATGATGGTACACTCATGGATGGTATTTGTTTGGCATATTGGTAGATGCACATGTTGGCATATGGTGGATACATTTCATGGATGATATCTTTTGACACGCTGTTGATGTACATGGTTGATGTACATGGGTGTTGTGCATGGTGGGAACATTTTGGTACATGATGTACTTGGTGGATATATTGTTCATGATTCTCTATTTCATTGATGACATATATTTTGTTTCATGATGTATGGTATGGAACAAG